>VZRR01008586.1:163882-227555 GCA_013398015.1 Oreocharis arfaki
TGCTGGGGGGTGACCTGAGCTCTCTGGGATGTGCAGCCAGCAGAGTTTCATGCACACAATCACAAGGCTAAGGGCAGGAGCTGGAATGCAGAGGATAAAGCAGAATGTAAATCCATTCAGTGCAGTAATTTAAGGTGTGGGAGGTCTCCTCTCATGCACAGAAAGGTCCTGTCAGTAAACGAAGCAAGAATCCTTACCCTGCAAAACAGAGCTGTCTTTAGAATCTCTGGTTTCCCCTCTGCATTGTGTGTGTCTGTAAAAGACACATAAAGCAGCTCTTTTCCCCCTCCCTGCTCTTGCAAAATCTCTACAAGACAGATCAGGATGGCAAAGGGCTGCTGTGAGTGTTGGTAACTGCACATCCTTCCCACTGCACTGGAAGTAAATGGCTCCTTTCCTGCCTTTTTTGGCATGTCCCGTGGTATCTCTCACAGGAATGGGAGTTTATCCTCCATGTCTTGCCTAATTTTCCCCTACATGATTTTAGTTTTCCCACGGTAAGATTAAGCTATTCTATATACCATCAGTCCTATAATAGTCAGTGAACTTTAGGTGAACTCTAACATCTAGACTCAAGTCATTGCATTAAAACCTCATGAGTTGATTGGATGGCCGAGTATTTTAGTATTAATCTCCCCACTAAATGCCTGCATGCACTGCACAGACTCTCACACAAATGTCTCTCCTCGGAGCGCGGGGTGGCTGAAAAGGCCAACTCACCCTGAATGTGGCACCAAGTGATTTAGTAACATACCCTGGGAATAAAGGGCAATTTGTCATCTGAACTGAAAATCAAAATGTGAGGAACTCCAGCCTTTGCAAGCCTGGAAAGTTGGACCTGTATGAGCAAGGAGAAGGGTCTGGGCTCTGAAGGGGTGAGGGACTGCAAACAGCACCATGGGCTTACACCGTGGTTTTAAGGACATTTCTCTTCCTTCCTGTTCTGCAAGCCCTTTCTTTCACACCCTTTTCATTCTATGAGCAGATGGTTGGTGTCCTCTGATTCCTGAAAATGACATTTTTAACCCCTCCCAATTCAGAGAAAAACCCAAATTCAGGAGAGTCTTCTTGTTTTTCACTGCTCAGGCCCTCTCTGGGAGAGTGGCAGCCGTGTTCTGCTGAGGCTCTGCACCAACACAGGGTCCCTTCATGACCTGGATTATGAGAGAAGTGAGTAGTTTTTCTCACAGTGAGTAGTTCTTCTCACAGTGAGTAGTTTTTCTTCATTAAACAAGAGAGTTTCTCACCCCCATCACCATCAGTTGTGCCTTTTCCCTCCCTCCAGTTCAGATGGAGTAGGACAATGGGTGGGAACACACAAGGTCCAGCTCTGCTACTCCTGTGCCGAACCCCAGGTCCTCCTCCAAGGGGGGTAGGGACATGCCAAACCCTACCTGTTAATGAGCAGGTTTAAAATTAAGGCCTCCCATTCAGCTTTTAGGAACCTCAGAATGGCCTCCAGTACTTTTTATCCAGCTGCTTGAAGAACCATCTCCTCAAACGTGAAAGGTTACATTTCAGCCAGCCAAGGGGCAGTGTTACTTTCCAAATGTTTTGGAAATTCTCTACACTTAGATAAAGGTCCAGAAAGCAATTTAGGCCTGATACAAGCCTGTTTAAGCTAATGGGATTTTTTGGTATTGCTTTCAATGAGATTTGGATCCGGCTGTCTGCAACAGCTACTAGGAACCAGCTCGTGAATGAAAGCTGGATGAAGAATTTCCTGCCCGCTCCATTTTGGTGAAGCAGCAAAGAAGGAGGGGGGACATCGCTTTTAAAGAGATAACTGTGTTAAAACCCATTTGGCTTCAGATCAAAGATGGCTCAAGCCTATCATTTTAAGTATGTGCAGGACGTAGCAATTGCACTGAAACGTTGGCAAGACCTGAGCTCACACAAAATAACAAAAAGGTCTTTGCCAATAAAAAGCAGTTTTAGAAGATACAGTGCAAGGCGGTAAAAAAGGTTAGGCAGTACAATTCTGGAAAATGTGAATGTTCTTCCTGCAATTAAAGAATATATCTGTGGACAATTTAGAAAAGGAAGACTGTTTATGGTCAGTATTAGATGGAATAAGACTGCAGCGCAGAGCGGACCTTGTTGTGCACAAAGTTTAGGCTGTATTACTCTAGTGGAAGCGTTTTTATCTTTTTTTTTGCAACTGAATTCAATCCCTCTGCTTTTCTCACTGGCTCGGGCCGATGGGAATGGCAGAGGTCTGCTTTGGGCCCACGGGGAGTCCCGGGATGGGAGATGTCTCTGGGGAAGAGCCTTTCTGTGCAATGGTGTAAACAAACAAGGGCAGAAGTAGGGCAGACAACAGCTTAAAAATACGCCAGATTCTTGCAGCTCCAGGCTGTGAACACTGCAGCAGTTCAACCACAGCTTTTGTTGCACTGGATCAAGCAGATATGAGGATGCCTGGGAATTCAAATCAATCTTGGGAAGTCTGAAGGGCATCGTCTTGAACATCCCCTCAGACCAGGCTCTCCCACCACTGCTCCTGCTCCATCTTGGGCTCGGGTGAGTGTCCCAGTGCCACGTGCCACCACTGCCCTGTGTTGCCTGCCAGGTGAGGACTGAAGTGCCCAGGGGTGCATTGTTCCTCCTTTCCTGTGACTGGCTCCAGGAGGAAGGGCGGGAAGTGAGTAACGTGGCTGGTGTGCTCCGGCTAAAATCTTAACACATAACAAGCGAAGAATTGCCATTTTGGGTAGTGCCAGCTCTCACAGGCCATATGGAGCCACATCCTGCTCCTGGCAGTGGGCAGAGGTGGATACTCAAGGAGAGTGGAGGCAACTTGGCTTTAGGGACGTGTGCCTGCAGATATCCCCTGGCACGCAGCAGGAACTGGGATTTATTTCCTGAGCTGGAGCGTGCTGTGGCTCTTGCTCAGGTCTCTGTGAGCACAGGGCTAACAAACCCCTTGAGGAAATCTGGATGGGTGCATTGTTCTACACGGGCTGGAACAGGAAAGCCAACAACTTTCCTGGAATTAAAATATAAATGAACACATTGCTTGTAAAAAGCGCTTCCGAGATAAGTCATTTATAAACTTAGAGAAGTTTATGACATATAAGGCAATCTGCACCAAGGCAGCTGTGAGAAATGCAATTAGCTAATTGGCAATGCCTCTCCTAATTGCTACTTTAGTAGGAGAGCTGCACCAGTCAGAAAAGACTTGGTGCTTGGCTCAGAACTAACCGGATCATCCCCAAGGGAGGTATTTAGGGTAGGAAGTGGGAGTTCCCCTGCCTCCGGTGTCGTTATAAATGTAGAGAAGCCTGTTACAAGCTCTTGCTTTGCCACCTGGGCAAGACACCAGCACCTGGCCATGGGGACAAGGCACGCTGCCACCCTCTGAAGGGAACAAGTCAGGAGAAGCCAAGGAGACAACAACCAGTACTCAGAAAACCAGAGTTGTTTTTAATGTAGATTTAACCTGGATTTCCTCCTGTCTGGGAACGTTCTTCCCTTTAAAGAGTGTGCCATTCCCAGCCCCAGTGCCTGTCCATCCCCAGCCTGCAGCTCAGACCAAACACCCAAACCCAGCAGTGGCACTAAAGGGTTCCTTGCGATAACTCACCAGGGAGGTTTCTGTCGGTAGGCATCAAAAGGAAACCTCCAACAGCACCAATAGGAAAATAGCTGATCTCCAGGCCTTTTTATTGCTTGTAAAACTTTATTGGAGGTACAGAGAGCAGGGATAGATAATGAGTTCACAGTGAAATAATAGAGCATTATCTTAGTGTCAAAACAAAATTGAGTTCATTTCTGCAAAGATTAACACTTGGTATCAGCTGCAGCAGTATCTAGCACCTCAAGGAGTTATTATTAGTTTCATTTTTTAGTTCAAGAATTCCCTTTTAAATACAGTCTCCTGGAATTTACAGACCACCTCTGTCTGGAATGCTTGCACAGGAGTCAAAAATAAAATTATTTGCTAAAAATGTTTCCTAGTACAAACAGACTGGGTTTACCAATGTAAACATAATATATATATTCATGGATATTTTAAATTGGTTACTGTGGTTCTTTTAACATTTGCTTGGAAGATAACATGGCGTGAGTACATTATATATTTCCAGCATTTTATTAGTGTGGAGGGGCAGTTAAAGACTGAGACATTAATGAAATGAAGAGGTTTAATTCTCTTTGCACTTATCTGTCCACAGACTCATCTAAGCACCTTACATTCATTAATGTATTTCAGCCAGCCAGTAGTACCTGGAGAAGTTGTTTCATAGTTGGGGAAAACCCAAACTGGGCAGACAAGAACAATTCTGGGTGGATGTTGCTCAGCTGGGAGCTGAAATGAAGTTCTCACAGCCCCAGGCTTGTGTGCCTTGCAGAACACATCATGTCTGCTGCAGATCTGGAAGAATTGATCACATCAGCTGCAGATTGCTGCTGTATAAAACCAGGCAAAAATGCTTTATCAGAGGAGTCCACATTTAATTATACATGACCCACGTGTTTTTTCAAAGTACAGAGCTGAAAATGGAGAGATAAGGAAAAGCAAAGGGATTTTTTTTTTCACAAAAGAATGCCACATATGGTTTCCTTAATTTATTGAAACCAGTTACATTAATTCTCATGGTTTTGTGAGTAACTTCTTTTTTTTAATAAAAAAAATGTACAATGATTAGCTGAGCTTCCTCTCTAACCTTGTTACGCTGAAGTTATTGGAGAGATACCAGTACACGTACACTGTCTTGTTTTTTCCTTTTTCATTAATCTTCCTCCTCTCTTGCCTTGTTTAAGCCTGAACCTCCAAATTTCCAGGAGCTTTAAGAAGCAACTTTAGTTTTATTAAGGGGAAGCTCTGCTGACTAAATAGATAGATAGATAGATAGATAGATAGATAGATAGATAGATAGATAGATACATAGATACACACTCTGGTAGAGCCATGAACAATTAGAAAATAAAAACTTTAAAATAATAATCAGTACATTGAATAAATAATAGGCAGGACACTTTGCACAAGGTGTGGGATCATCTCCTGCTCATTGCCCAGTTTCCATCCCAAGCCCCCCCATTTTCAGTTCAGCCTCCAAACCACACCACGGGGAGGAGCCTGCCCTGGAGCGTTTCTTCCCTACATGGGAAAACTTCCAGCCAGTAGTTTTTGTCTTTTTCTCCCCTCATTAAGCAATGTTCTTTTAAAAAAAAAAAAAAAATCCCTAAATTTATTTGCCTTGCACATACAATGAAAAAGCCAAAGATTTATTTCTGGTCGAAGCAGTGGGTACTGGAGGCAAGAGAGCTTTGCTAGTTTTCATTAGCTGAGGAGTTGGCTTGATGCAATCACATTGTGCATGCCAATAAAACTGAAAGGTAACCAGCTGCTTAGTTCCAGCTATGATGTGGGGGTTTCTAATTTTTCCTGGAGGAATTTTGCAATATGTGATTTGTAAAAATTACTTTTATATGTAATTAGTATAGCAATAAATATTTTCTGAACTGCAACTCTTCTTCTAATTCTGGTCTTCCAGGCAAGTCTAGCCAAGTCGTAGCAAAGAACACAGCATCAGAAGAAAGTTATTGCGACAAAGCTGGAGTCAATGTCAATAAAATAATGCCAATATCATTTGTAGGAGCAGAAACACATAGAAATTTCCTCCTACCTCTTGAAAAACATATTTCTATGAAAATTTAGGTTTCAATTTTTTTTTAAAACATTTCATAGAGGACTTTTAAGGTAATACTGAAAACACTATCAGCTTAAGAAATCTGAGTCAATTCCTTATATGAATGAAATTCATTCAGCACACACAGCACGCCTTACTGCATGAGCTGTAAATTGTCTCTTCATGATTTAAACAGGACAAAAGAGGCCCTGAAACAGCCCAAAGCACTGCAAAGACTTCCCTGGACAGCATTTTTAAGACATCTTCATCTGTGAACATCCAATGACTTCTGTTTGAAGAGATTAAAATGTGTTTGCCCATAAAAGATAATCTCTGATGTTGCTTTGGATGAGCTCTTGGGCAGGGTGGTCCCATTGCTGAGCTTTGTGTTCAAAGGCCACGAGGCACAGCTGAAGCTGGAGGTGAAAGGCAGCTCCATGAACCCAAAGCAGGAGCCCAGGCATCAGGTAGGACCCATGTGATGCTTGAAAAATCACAACCCCGACGGGATCTATGCCAGTTCCTGATGTCCAAGCTCCATTGGATCTCAGACTTCACTGACCCAAGTCTGGCTAACAGGATGGTCCCTTTCCTGTGAGCTAAATTTAAAAAAAAAGGGAAAAAGTTTACTAATTTAAAACGATAGACAAAGATAGATACCAAGAAAATATATAAGGGTAAAGAAAAAGTCTGTTTTCCAGAATGTTATGAAGACTTTGGGTGTGCAGAGATCTTCCTTTTTCCTTCTGAGCCATTAAAATCCATTAAGTCAAGACCTCAGGATCTAAAAGCTGTAAGTAATTAGGCATTGACCGAAACAAACCATTTTTATGCTGTGTCTTCTGTGTGTCAGCAGCATTCACATTAATGCAGAGGGACCCACCAGAAGGGCTGATATGGTCAATAAGTCAGGAACTAAAATACTTTCTTCTTCCATAATTGCTCCTTTATGTTATGAATTTGCATTTTGATAACTCCCTAATTATTTATTTACTCGGTGTTGTCCATGGTATGCAATTGAAGGTGTTCTAACTGCACGTTTAACTGACCGTGCATAATAGCTATTGGTGAAACACATGTCATCAGGAAGACTGTAAAATATGTATTAAATGTAAGTAATAGTCACTGTTCTACTTCAGGGCTCCTTTTAAGAAAGGTTGCAAAAGTAATTAAAAACTTAATCTAGTCTAATCACAAGAACTCCTATGTTATGAAGTGCCTTCATTTGCAGAACAGGGGGAAAATAAGACTTTTAAGAGCTGAATCATTTTGATCTCTGTTTATGCCATTTTATCTGTTTTCCATGAGACATTCTGATGGGCAGAGCTTGGCTTGCCAGCCTGGGCTTCCACCCTTAGCTGACTGTCCACGCTATTGTAGTCTTAATTCAACCTTTTCATCCTACCTGAGATGCACTTACTTGTGGTGGAATTAATAATAATTGCCAGCTCCTTGGCATCAGATACAGTCTTACCCTAGCGCTACTTTACTGTCTGGAAATTCCAGTTCCTGGCGTCAAGGGGCTCCAATCACTTCCACAATTTCTAGAAATAGCTGTGACCTGCTTTTTTGCACCGTTTCCATCCTTTCAGGCTAAACCTGAGCTCCCAGAAACAGAACACTATTGAAACACGAGCTTTTTTAGTGCTTACTGCTGGGTAACTTCGCTTTTCCTGTTTAATTACAGGTTTCATGTTTGGAGTACGAAGAAGGACATCTTGTAAAGGCACCTTTTCATGTGTGGACAGACCATAAAAATGTAGGTAGGGGCTTCTTTTCCACAGTGGGTGCCCCTGTGGCGCTCAGAAATGCCTCAGTGCTCTGTTATCAAGCAGACCTGTTTAGAAAAGAAAGAAAAAAAAGGACCTGAAGTGCAACCAGCTCCTACTTGGTTACCTCAAACCAGACATTTTTTGGTCGTGTGGGGCCAAATGTCAAGCCAGACAAAGAGAGCAAGCATGCAGTGAGTTGGGCTGTTGTGGAGAAAGAGCAGGAATAAAAACAGTGTGGACAATGGTGACATTTCTGTCGGGGCAGTGGGTGCACCACACCCACCTGCTTAATCTGAAAGTCTCATGGGGTGCAAGCTCTCGCAGTTAACACAGCTGTCATTAAAACCCACGGCAGCACAGACAAGCCATTAGTGTTCTTATCGTTAATAACTGCAATTTTGGGGAGTCAGTCTAGGTGAAAATAATTTAATTAAAATTGCCTTAATTAATGTGATTACTGCACCTAATAGAGAGGACAACACATTAATGCTCCTCTGAAGAATAGTTTTTCACCTCTTCTCTTCTATTGAAAGATTTAGCATTTACTGACTCAGTAAATTACTGAGTCATTAATTTGTGCTTGGGGAATGAGAAAGTTATTTTCAATAGAATTAAGTCTACAACCTGGTGATGTAAAGGACTCCTCATGAGATTTCTTGTACTGTAAATCAATCAATTTCTCCCAGTTCAGGGCTTTGGAGCACCAGCTAAACTGGCTTTTATACAACGAGGGCACAAGGACTGTTTATTTTTCTTCCAGATAGGCTGGATGGTGCCTGTCATGAGTCAGCTGAGGTGAGGATCTGGGGAGGAGGTAAAACGAATGTACAGGATAGGGAAGCTAATAAAACCCCTTCTTTTACCATAGACCACCTGGCAATAAGATCACAAGTGCGGGCAGACAGGGAGATTCATATTTCAATCACATTGGCTCTTTAAAAAATAACGTATTTATTTATTTCACGGTATCAACCTCCTCTCATTTAGCTTTGCACTATAAAGGTATTTACCATAGTAATCCCATTAGGGAGATAATATCCCTGCCAGAGTTCCTGAGGAAAGCTTATCACTGCTCCCATTGTTCCACTCCTGTTGGCTGCTCAGGAGACACTGGAATTTAAGACCTATTTAGATCCTCACACCTTTGCTTCAAAGCATCTTGGAAGTGTTAAACTACTGAGGTACTTGATCTGATGGCTCAGGGGAGTCCTGCTCTTCCTGAGCCATGAGGCTTCATCTACAACACAAATGCAAGCAAAGGATCTGCTTAAAACAGAGTTGCGACTCGACCGGTAGCAAAAAGGTAAAGCATGCAGGGTGGGTGGGAGCTGTCTAGTTCAGATTTCCTCCCATCTGTTAAAAAAGAAAAAAATATTGTTTCCGTTTGTTCTCTCTGACAGCCTCTCAGAAGAGGACTGAGGAATTTAGAGAGAAAAATGAATGCACTTGGAAAAAGCCAGACAAATTTGGGAATTTAGAGAGGAAAATGAATGCACTTGGAAAAAGCCAGACAAATTTGGGAATCTTTCTGTTCCCACCGACCTCTGTTTACCGAGCAGACGCAGCCAAGATGAGCCTGGAGTAGCAGTGAAAGTGCTGGCTGGTTACCCAGGTGCCTCCTAGCACGTCTGTCAGTTCAGGGGAATAGCACAGCTTTCCCTGCTGCCATGGATGTGACCACAGGCTGATGCGCCCAGGGTCGGTTGTTTTGAAGCACACATGTATTTTGCCTAGTTTATTTTTTAGCAAACGCACCCATCTATTTCACATAAAACCCAACTGTGTTTTCTTAGGCCCTCTGTAAAGTGTTGTGCTGACACGGGATTAGATGAGTCTTCAATTTTCATTTAACACCGTTTGCATTCATTGGCAGCTTTCATAATCTGCTGGCGAAATCATGCAGGAATAAGACTGGCCCTACACCTAGATCATATTTAAACCTGAAAGCCAAAGTGGTCTGCAGGTTGCAAAGTGGAAAATTGATACGTATCAAATCCTGTGCAGGTCAAACAATAACTGGAGGGGAATTTATTTCAGCAAAGTCCTGAGAAAGGACCTGAGAGAAGGAAAGAATCTTTCCAGCTGGGAGCAGGTGACAGAGCTAATGCTGCTGGACTTGATGGAGGAAGAGAGATTGGATCCTGTGGATAAAGCCCAATTTTGTGTCAATGAAGTTGATCAAGAAAACACCTAATCAGTTAAAGTTTAATGCCCTGTTGCTCATGAAGAAAAAAAAAAAATTACAGAAGAAGATTTAAAAATTGCAAATTGCACATTACATCTTTCCCAGAACTTCAGTTTCCCAGTAAGCCCACAGCAGACATTTAGTCCTGCATTAATATTTGCAAAGACTCCTACAAGTGCTGGGCTAAGGGAAAAAAAGAAAAGCCAAGTGCTGATGGAGAATTCGGGGCAGCTGCTTCACAAACCATTTTGATAGAGAGTGTTTTAGAGGGAGGAGATGGAGTGGGTGGCTTCAGTCGATCTCTGAAATGGTCTGACACAGCTGTATGAGGGGGGCAGCTTTCTTGTCTTCATGAAGGGAGATAAAATTAAAATTTTAACTGCTACCTCAGTAAAGCCCCAATACCCCCCCTTTTCCTTGGAATCTCCTGTCTGATACACCTTGAAGGAGGAATCTCTTTGAAGGTCCATCAGTGAGGAAAGCTGTGGCAATTCTTATCATGGCTGGACTCCATTTTCAAGGCAAGGGAAATTCCAGTGGAACTCCAAGATCCATCAAGGTGGTTTAGCTCTTATTCATCACCCTCCTGGCATCCAGGCTTGAAATTCTTAATGTGATTAGTGCCAGGGAAACGGTTTTCATCCTGCTCAGCTTTACTCTCAGCCCCTGGTGAAGAGCAAGACCTGATGGTCCAGCAGAGAGGGTTCACTAAAAGCTCCCCCTCTTACAGCAGCGGTGAAATGGCAGGGCTCAGTCCCCAGCTCGAGGTTTCATGGCACACGAATGCCTCTTTGCTCCATGGCAAACAGAGCCAGAACAATTACACACACCCACAACAAAAACAGTGAGAAGAGGGAGCACAAAACTCGAGCTGTGGCGGCAGAAGTGCGGCCAGCCAGGAGGAATGCCCGCGAACATTCTGGCATTGAAGCCCTAAGTAATTCCATTTTTCCAGAAGGTCTGGTGTGTCACTGAGTAACTCAGCAGAGATCTGTTAAATGCATAACCTCCCTGCACAAAGCACACGTTCTTTTGCTGCCTTTCTCCCTTTAACCCGTGCTTCCCTCTGGTACCCCCACAGTCGCCAACCGTGATTTTGTAAACTCGGCTGAAGCATTTCAGTGGGACAAATCACCCTGTGCATTCCCTGCCATCCTCGTGGGTTTACAGACAGAGCCTCCAGTGCTTTCAGTCTGAAACTTCCCTCTGCTTTCCTGCAAATCCTTGGACCGGTGTCATAAGATGCACCGAGGTATTTCACCAGGAGAACAAACACCTGACGAAAGGTAAGGATTTGGGTCGGTCAGCTGTGGCAGTGGCTGTAACAGTAGAGAAAGATTAGGCAGATGACAGGACTGAGCTGGGTTTTGTTCCCATTGGAGTATGGTGGAGGACGGGGTAGCACGAAGGCAAAACGTAAGATAAATGATATGAGGAAAATTGTACGGAATAACAGATACAAACCCAGTTTATCGAGCTTTATTTATAAAATACCCTGGAGGATGCTAGAGGTGTCACTTTGACTTGGATTTCAGCAGGTCACAAGGGTTTATGGAAGGCTGGTTTCAGGAATGTAGCCTCTCTGTAGCCTCTCTGAGCACTATTAGAGTGTAAAGCAGAGCACAACTTTACCTAAATCTGAGGTTTCACTTTGGGCTGGGTTGAAAGTAAATGTCAAATGGATGATATTGATTTAGGATCAGCTTTGCCACAAAGATAAAAGCTCTTGCAGACAGGATGGGTCAATTAGCATCAACCCAAGTATCCACCAGCTAAAACCTTCCTTTGCATGGGAAAAGACAAGTTTTAAGACCGTGGCTGACAGGAAAAGCTGAACCAGCACAGTCAGAAGTGGAGCACTTGTGGCCTCCTCAGCCTTTATCTATTTTCCTTTGTGACAAAGGAGGACTTCGGATTTTATAATATCTGTAACTCCCAAAGTCTTTTGGACATGACATCTCCCAACAGGGGGGCAGAGGAAGAAAAGCTGTGGACGTCAGTATTAACTGACCGTGCCAGAGCAGCACAGGAGCAGAGTTCCCTGAGTGGCAGCTCAAAACTTGGTTTTTCCTGAGTCAGAGAAGGCAGGATGTGAACGCTGAGCCCTTGTCCTCTTCTTCGCAGGAGGTAAAGCTGATCTAATTGTCACGTGCCCGTTGTGAGGAGGGAGGATGTTCTAACCCTACAGTCAGTCAGCTGTAGCAGTGACCCCAGGAGCGGAGCTGGCCATGAATAATGCAGTCATTTAGTACCACTCTTAACACAAACTCTGCTGATTTGGCTGGAGAAGAAAGAAAATTAAGATCATTAACAAAAAGCATAGGGAAAATAAAAGGAAGAAACTGCCTTTTACAGCCCCATGCTCCTACTCCTTTCAGTTCCTACAACAACAGATACTCATGGTGTTTATAATAGTTATCTGCTCAAGTATTAAATTAATCAGAAAAAACCCCCCACAAAGTGAAATATACACCTGTGAACAGGGAAGGTGTGAATGTATCCAGTGAGGTAGGAAGGGAACTGTGCAATTTACATGGAGTGGCTGGAAACAGCTTGCTCAGGGCCTTTGAGTGCTTTTCCATCGGCATGGCACATTTCCTTCACGAGGAATCTTGTATTGTCCCATGTCTGCAGCATCTTCTTCAATTTACCACAGCCCAGGGTTTTAACACCTCCATTTGCAAACCTCCAAAGACCTTGGTATAAGGCTGTGGAAGTGAAAGAGATCCTTCTTACCCACTTCCCTAGGGTTTATATATCATCATCTCCCTGACACTTGTTTTTGTAGAATATTTGATTTTTTTGTTGCTTTCATGTGTGTTGCAGACCCAGCTAATGTGGGAATCTCTGCTTCCCCAGTCCCACCTTCTGGGATTTTATCTTAACTAGAAATGGTCGTCTGGGTTGTTCAGAAACCTTGATGTAAATAACACTCCTGACACATAACTGCATGATTAGAATCCCTCATGAATATGACATCCTGTGGCTTAGGGTAAAGTATTAATTGATCTGTGAAATATTCTGAAATCCCACTGGAATTCAGTTTATATCTAATGAATTTCTCCTTGTTTTTTTACTCCCTGCATTATATTCAGATAAATTCATCACAATCCTATTAATTAATGTTTCCTTCTAAAGAAATATTGCTCTTCAAAATCCATGGCAGGAGTAGTAAGAAGTACCCAGAGAGCTTCGACTTGTGCCCTCTTCTGCAGGGCATGTGTAATTTGCTCATTTAATAACGATTTTAAAATGCCTAAAATCTAAACAAAACAACAAGTTACTACTCTTGTATTCAGGTGTGAGTTATCCATCTTTCATGATGAGACAGGCACAATAATTATACAAGCCCTTGGGCCAGTATACACGAGCATTAAAGTGAATTATGGCATGATCAGACTGCTGAGGAAAGCCACAGTTATTTTGCAGAAACGGGGCCAAATTTCACCCCCCTGAAACCGGCCGTGATGCTGCAGAAGTCAGCAGTCACCTTCCTGCGAAATTTGCTCTGTGAAGTCTGAAGTAAACTTGGGATTTTAGCCCTATCATACCTGTACTCCCTGCTGCCAAGAGAACAGCACCGAAACAAGACGATAATATTTCAGTTTTACTTTGCAAGTGTGCCTCTAATGCTCTGGGAGACAGTGGGAACAAAACAAGGGATGACTCGCATACGCAGATTTAAAATACGTGTGGTTTCCAAAAGCAAAGCATAAAGGGGGAAAGTGAGAGAGTTCTACAGCTACAATAGTTTGACCAAAGATCAGAGAAGTCAATGGGAGTCTTTCCATTTTTCCTTCAGTGAGATTTAGATCAGATCCCTTTGGGGACTCATAATGAAGTTTATTTCCATTAAAAATATACAGTTGATACGTCAAATTTTACTACCACCATGAGAAAAAGATTACACACAGAGTCACAGCCCAGCTGAAATTCACTTGAAAAGAAAATTGCAGTAAGCTACTATTGCCAAGTTTTAAAGGGAATGACATTTGACAAGAAAAACATTCATACTTCTTAGATACAATCACTAAATTTTATTCTTTCTGTGGTCATCAGTCTCTTGCACTCATTAACAAGCCATCAGTCCCTCTCAAAGATTGATCCTTACTGACCTTTTCCTTATCTTCCTCCTGATCTTAGCATATGACTTGACAGCAGGAAAAAGAATTACATATTTTTACACCAAAATAGCCAGCTGCTAGTGGAGTTCGGATAGGTGCACGAGTTGCAACCAACTCATTTTGAAGCAAATTTTTTGGTTGTCTTTTATAAATTAGCTCCTTTTTTATCCCCCTTCTAGTGAAGACAAAGCATTATTGCAAAGGTAATAACTTTTTTATGATCATAAACTAGACTGTCTGATTTACGGCTTTCTTTCTCTGGGTGTTACTTTTATATGAACCATATCCTAATTCAGGATCAACCACAGCTTTTGTGAAGACCTCTGTACTTAAAAAATGAACAAACCCAACCCAACATGTTATTAATTACACAGAAAATTGGTATGGGAAATAGTCTTTGACCATATTTACATCAGAATGTATCCTTTCCTGTCTGAAAAATGAAGTGATCGAAACTCTTCCATCAAGCACTCAAAAGTCAGAATTTTCACCTATTTCTACTCATTATAAACATAATTTGGTTTTGGTGGGTGGAATTCTCATTAGTCTCTGAGCTGGCTGGCATGTTTTGATAACTGAAAAACACAGTCAAAACCTCAGCAATGTGAAAGCAAGTTTGCTTATTTTCCCGAGTGACCCTACAGAAATTCCCTCCCCAAATTAAAAACATTCTAACACGTATTGACAAGTTTCACATGCCCCTGACTTTGAAGGATACCATTCATCCTGGTTCTAAATCACCAAGGTCTCCCTGTATTCCATATTCTCCCATTACTGTATCCATTGGCAGGTTGTAAAGAGGATGTAACAGACAGAAGTCTAAGAAAGGAATAAAGCAGAGAGATGAAGGGATGTCTTTTATCTGTCTGTCTCCTGAAGTCTTCAGGTGGTGACTAGATGCCTGCAGATAAGACATTTCTTAATCAAGGAGTTAGAGAGCTCTGCAGTTAAATGACATTGAGTGAGTCACAGAGGAGATCAGATCACCCAACGAAACCCTCAGTCATTAGAATATGCATCCCTCTGAATATAGATAATAATTTTCCAGGAGTCACAGATCAGATCTTTCTGAATCAGTTATTTCAGTGGGAAGAGGGAGCTTCAGGGCACCTACCTGCCATTTTCAAAAGTCCTAAATGTTGGAGCTGACCCAGGGCAATGTGAGAGAAGACACTGGCTGAAACTCTGCCTCCAGTGAGCCTAAGAAGGAGTCTGAATTCAGCGTGGCCGTGCTACCACCCAGGGTGTCACTGGGAAAACTGCCAGTCTAAACCAAGAGAAAGCAATATATTTAACCCCAGGAAGCAAAATAGAAAAGATATTCCAGTCCCTCACCTTCCCACAGACCCTCCCCCCCAAGCCAAATCTAAGAGCCAAATGAAGAGTGCCATCAGATTTACAGGTCTGTCAAGGTTCGAGGTGTTTGGGGCAAGTCTCAGCAGAAGACATGTGTGAGGCAGGGAGGTCTTTTTTCTTCTAACACCTAAAATGGGTAACTAAGTGCAGGAAATGGGGGCTACAGCCATGGGATACGAAGGCAGTGAGAAATTGCATAAATTGGGCAAAGCGAAGCTCATCAGTGGGCTCACAAAATCACAGCAAGGCTGAGGCTGGAAGGGAGCTCTGGAGGTCGCCACGCCCCACCCAGCCTCAAGCAGGGCCAGCTAAAGCAGGCTGCCCATGGCTGTGTCCTGATGGTTCCACTTCACAGGGACACCCAAGGACACGCTCCAGCCTTGGCCATCACAATCCAGTGATGATTCCATCAGACCTTTCTGCCAGGTGCAAGCCCTTCCCCAGCTCGCTCAGTACTGCTGTTTCTCATTCATTAATGGATCTCCCAGGAGGAATTTCTTGTGTAGGTAGCTCGTAAACCCACAGTTGTTATGAGAGTCAGGGTAGAGCTTAATTCTAGTTACAGGAAACAGGAGGAAGAAGGGGGGACTTCTGGGCTGTTTTATTGTAATTTAAGTAGGCTTCTAAGAGATGAGGAGCTGGCAGTGATGTCGGAGGTTACGAGGAGTTTCCGTACAATTGCAAATCCGTATTTCTCCGTCCTTATGCACAGTGTGGGAGAAGAGCAGCCAGCCAGAGGTAAGTGGCAGAACCAGGAGGAGGAAGAGAGCTGTTAGCTGGCTCTGCTTTGTCTCTCCCTCTTATCAGATCTCAACTTTGCAGTAGCAGCTTCCACAGCAAACTCCTTTCCAGCCTGACTCCCCAGAGATGGGAAATGAGGCACAGGAGTGGCTCTTTCTGGCTGCAGCAAACTGCTTGGGATCCTTCCATGGCACAGCTCGGTTTCCTTTGCCTACAAGCCTGGCAGGTTCCCTGAGAAGGTGGATTGGGTTCATTTGTCATTTGTTGGCTGTTAATTTGTCACTAGGTGAATCCTGACAAACATTAAGACTGTGCTGTGATTCTTCGATGGGCACCTGCCTGTGGGGTTTTTTTTTTTCTAATTGGCCAAATTTCCTCTGCTGGGTACATATTTCAAGCAGCAAAAGAAATCAATCCCCTACCCAACTGTTTCATGCTTGTAGGCATCTCAAAGAATGTCACTGAATGAACTGAAGTAACTGGGGCCACACTGTGACATAACTCAACACAATTGCTCCACTGAGATTGCTCCAATTTTACACCCACTTATGAACCACAGCAGAAATCTGCCCACTGTTAATATTTTTCATTATTATTTTAATTTTTTTTTCTTGACAACCAGCTTTTCCATCATTTCAGATGGTATTTCCTGTTTTAATCCATCCGGGGTACAACTGTGTGTTCTTTTCCTTGCAGTTCCCAGGGCAGATGGAAGAAAATGGGCATCAGTTTAGATCATCCGTGCCAGGAAATATATAATAATGCCATCATTCTTAAGGCAACTCTGCAGCAGCAGGCTCAGACAGCTACAGAGTAGAGCACATGCATGGATTTGTCATCCTGTCTTACTCTTAAACAACATTGGCTTCTTTGTCAGTGGTGAGGAAATGGGGGGGAAAGCCCCTTGGAGATGAGCCACACGTTTATTTGTTCCTGAGCTCTGATAGCAATGTTGGCTGCAGCACAACCCTTTCTTCAGAAAGGAGAGGTGAGCATCTTGTGCAACTTGCTCAGAAAAGTCAGCAGATGTGCTTGACAAACGCATTTCCTTGACACAAGTTGGCTTGTGACAGCCAAGGACAGGATGTGTGTCACCACATAAATCCCATGTCCCAGGCAGAGCAGGAGTGCTGTTACCTGCTCCCTACAGCCCCACTGCTGCTGTGAAAAAACGCCATCAAGCGTGGGAATGATCTGTGAGCAGAAGTGCCCTAGCACACTACAGGCACAGAGAGAAGAAAACCCTGGGGACTAAAGGAGCAGGAACCTCCTTTCCTGCCCCTCTGTCCAGCATTCCAGGGTGGTGGACACCTGATGCTCCTATTCACACCAATGATTTAGTAAGGCTGTGTTTTTTACGAAGTTCAGCTGAGTGTGGCAGGTCCTTGTGAGAGGGGACACTTTGCTCCACCTCCTCCTCTTCCACAATACTCAGAACACGAAGAGATTCACCTCCACCTCATCTTGTGGCCAGGTGAATACAAGCTCTGTGGACCTGAAGTCCTACTGGTTCCCACAGCATCTGTTTCCAGGGTGCTAGTGGGAAAAAGGCGCCTTCAGTGCTGTAGAATTCTCAGTATTTCTGCCTTCATCAAATATTTGGGAGATATCATGAAAATATCTATTCCTAACTGCAAAGGGAGATGCCTTTTAGTGGTAGATTCTCTGTTTCTCAAGTCCTATGAGAGAACCAAAGTCCAAAGCTGAGAGATGTCATTTAGGTGGCTGCATTCCCCATCCTTACCCGTGCCAGAGGCTGGGCTATCCACAAACAGTCTGAGCCTGGTCACAAGGGCTCACAAACACCTCCTGAGGACCTGTACTTGCACTGAGGCACACACACAGCCTGTCCAAGCCCTTCACGAGAGGGATGGGAATATTTTTAATGCCTCCCAGCAAGCACACGTCAAGAGCTTTGGTAACCCAATATGAATTCTGAAATGTGCAGGCACATCCGTGTCAGCCCCTAATGAGAAAGGGCCTCTGAAGCACTCCAGTAAAACACCTGCAGCCTGTGTGACTTCTGCATTGCCTTCAGATAATCACATGCTCCCTTGTAACAGCAACCTTGCTGCTTAAGCTGATGTGCTTGCAGATCGTGGAGCATGAAAATGAGTACTGGTAATATTACTGCTGTAAGCCCTGATGGCAAAACAGATTTCCTTCCAAAATGGAGTGTCACAACTGGTGGATGACATCTAATCGAGTGACGCACTTCCACACACATCAGCACATGCTTTGCTACAAATAGAATGACTCCATTTTAAAGCAAATCTCTGCAAGGGAAGGGAAGGTGATACCCTCCTTCATTTTTGGTGCATTAAGAAGGTTTGAGATTTCCCCACTCTCCTAATTGTTTCTTGAAATTCATCTCCCTTTTAAAGTCAGAGGTAGTGTTGGGACACCCATTTCCAGCACTGCTGTATCAAGGGAGGGTTCTGTATCACGGCCCACTGCATGCCAGGATCAGAAGATGACTGAGACACTGAATGTGTTTGTAACACACGGAGCTCAGGGAACATTTGATGAAGCAGGACGGCTCCTTTGCTGTTGCTTTTCCACCACAGATGTCCCCAGCAAGAGTGCCCAGAGCTACCAGAGAGCCCTGTAAAGCAGCTGAGGCCAATTGCCAACATTCAGGCATAATTCAGGTCATCTCATACTAAAAAAGAGCCCAGAATAAACTGCATCAACTGCTACCTCTTCCTGTCCTGGAGTCCCACAGCAAAGTGCCACTGGAACAGAGACTGTGATGCTCCAGAGCTCCCTCCCACCAGCTGGTCCTAGCCCCCATGTAATAGATTAGAATAAATAATGATGATAGGGAATTAATAGCTAAGTAATTAAGGTTTAGAAAGACCAGCAAAATCATCCCAGAGCTAAGAAGCTTTCCACAGCTTAGGTTTGAAGAGAAGTTGACACATGAACAATGTTTAGGTTCTAATCCTCCTCTATCCCGTGCTCAGTCTCAGTGAGAGGAGTGCACCTCTGCATCTCTTTTCCCTTCTGGATTTTACAGTTCTCCTCATTAAACTTGGACTTTTCCTTGGGCGAGTCCAGCTCTGTTCTCATTCAGCCTCAAGGCTGGGACCCTGGAAAATATCTTCTGAATTTTCAACAAGCATTTGTCTCCCTCATCACAGTTCTTATTCCTCTCTTCCCTTAGGAAACATAAGTCATTAAAGATCAAGAAGGGCTTAACTCAAATATAGCTTTTATTTATAGAATTTCCCCTTCCTCTCCCTCCCTGACTCCACTTCATTTTTCTCAGTGTATTTTATTTTCACCAGCTGGACTATCCTCTCAAAAACAACTTTCCTCCGCCAATGTTAAAGGAGTTATCCTGCATTCACAGGAAGAGTAAAGATCCCAG
The DNA here is from genome assembly GCA_013398015.1 of Oreocharis arfaki. Lineage (NCBI taxonomy): Eukaryota > Metazoa > Chordata > Aves > Passeriformes > Paramythiidae > Oreocharis > Oreocharis arfaki. Next base: position 183,067 of record VZRR01008586.1, read on the forward strand.
GTTTGTGCTTCTTTATCATTTAACCAGTGAAAGCTGCAATTTGCAGGTTCTGCAGTCTTTCAAGCGTTCCTTAATGAGGAGTACTTATCCTTGTCACAAAAAGGTAACCTTAGGATTACACAAGAATAAAACTTTCTTTTGTCTTTTCTTCCAGGTGTCCATATGTCTGCAACGGGGAATCTGGCCAGCTCACAGAAACTTCCTCTCCTCCAAGAACTGCATACTGAGGCAAATTCCCAGCTTATTAAAAAATAGTTCTGTTATTTTGCCATCTTGTTTGTTCTGCAACTCCACTGTATTTTTCCCCTCTCTCTCTCTCTTTTTTTTTTTTTTTTTAATTATGCCGCTGGCTTTTGGAGGGAAAAATAAAAGGAAATGGAAAAGAAAAAAAAAATCAAGAAATTCTGAAGTATATCTTTATTTTGGGCTGTATGTCACTCCCAAACTTCAGTAGGAATTGATAGGAACATCCCAATATTCAGATGCCATTTGTCCAGTGAAGAGCTGTTTGCATGAAGAAGTACATAGAAGCTTCCAAAAAACCCCCAAAGATCTTAAAGTACTTTAAAAAGCTTCTCTTCAGCAACTGACAGAAGTGCCTTAACTTCCCTGCTGCTGGACTCTTTTCCAAAATAAATGAAATCAAGACTGGAATGGCTAAAACTTGAGTAACACTGTCCCAGAGTTTAACGTGGTCCAAACACTCAATTTCAAAGTTTAGCTTAGTTGTTTTAGTTTTCCTGAGTGATTCCTAGGACAACTTTTCAGTTCAGTGGTGGATTTTTCTTTCGTTTGGTTGGTTTCTTTTTTTACCCCACCTTATAACTTCCTAGATTTTGAGGGTAAAAGCCAATTGTGTCGAGATCTGGGAAACTGGTCCTTCAAAATAGAGGAAAATGTTTTGGTCTGCGGCTTCTCTCATGAAGACACAGAACTGACCATGACAACATATTACAAGTTTTTAGTTATTCATCCTTCATTACTTTTTGAAGGGCAGGATTGACAGAATGCCTTACATCCTCTCTTCTTCGAATGCTATAAACGTATTCTAGAGTTTGCCCTTAATATACACTTCTGAAAAAACTGAAAAGACCCCCCCAAAAATAATAAAATGGAAAAGGCAGCGCAATGTTTGCTGCTGAATCACCCAAACGGCGCCCGGCCTCCGACACAACATCGTTGCGTAGCTCTTTGCAACCTCGCTTAATTGAATTTTGCAACGCGGTTTCACAATGCCACTTTCTAAGGCTTCCTTTGTAAGAATCCCGTTCCTCGGTACTTAAAAAAAAAACCCCAGTTAGGCTTTGGAGAGGAGGCTTTCAGCTCTGCCCGGCTTTTCACGATCTCCCCCTGCTCCGTGCCGCGGGCGGAGCGATGGCGCAGCTCATCCCGGGGCGCGGATGGAGGGAGGGAGCCGCACCTCCGCATCCTGACACATTCTCGTCCTTCGACATCCCCCAGGGAGCCCAGAGCCCCCTTTGGTCACCCACAGCCTCCGGTGCCTCTCCCCTGCGCAGTGGGCACGGTTTTTTAGCGGGGCCTCCGCGCTTCTCCCGCGCTGCCGCAGCAGAGCCGCAAAGTCCCCTCTCCTCCAGCGCAAAACGCGCTGTTTTGGTAAACTTTTCAACCCTCCTGCCAAGCTGTGCTGCTGAACCGCGGGAAGAGCTCGTTGTGCCTTAATGGCCTGAGTGGGTCCGGCACAGGGCTGGGAGTACGAGTGTTTATGGAAGGACGAAAAGCAGAAGGAAAAAAAGGGTTTTGCGGAGAGAGGCGTGATGTCACCCGGATCGCAGCCTATTTCTGGAGCCGAGCTGTGAAACCCATGATACATTTTGACACATCAGTGTTGCCAAGGAAAACTGATAATATAATTGTTAATACGGTCACAGCCAACTGTTTTTCAGATAAGGAGTTAAACTCCTCTATGCAATGCAGTATTTGTGGAACGTAGCACCTAGTCGTGCTTTCATTGGCTCTGGGATTACTTATATCATATTTAAATAAAAGGACTAGATTATTGGGCACCATAAGAACAATGGATTGCTTATGGTCTTGCAGCATTTATCTTAAGTCAATACAAAAGTTTTGAGTTCCAAAGCCTGTGTCAAGGGCAGTGAGACAAGGGCCACATTCAGTGAACTAGTGATTGGTTTATTTTCTAATGCACATTTAAGTATCTTATTTTGGGGGCTCAGATATACTTAGATGGTTCAGTTAAATACAGCTTAATTTCAAAAAAAAATTTGTGTCTGTCTGAGGAACCAAATCTGATAGAAAATATAAAAGGTTATTATGTGCCATTTGTTCTAGATAAGACTAATGATCAAACAACTTCCTCATCTCTGCCATGGCACAATTTCCCCTGAGATAGAGGTCCATTTTTGCATCCTTCATACAAGCTTTGTTCCTGGGAGCTTGACAGGGCTCCACAATGCAATTATGGAGTGATTAGGAGTAAGTAATACCAGAAAAGAAGAGATACTTTATAAGTGCAGATATGGAAGGGAAGGAATAGGTTCAGATATGAAACAGGGAGAGACTGTAGCCCAGAGACATGAAAACTGCTCAGAGGGGCTCAGGACACAAAGAGTGACAGCCAGGACTCAAGGTGTGCAGGGAACAAGTGGAGCACTGAGGGTGAAGTCTGGGCATGAGAAACAAGTGGAACCTCTCTGCCACTTGCAAAAAATGCAGGCAGGCTGGAGTTTAAAAGATGTTTAGGTGACTAAGAGTTTCAGAAATCTCCCTGAGTCTCAGACCCATGTTCTCCTCAAAAGCTTATAATGTCGTTTTTTTCCATGTTTACAGGCAGACAATTTTAAGTGTAAGATTATAAAATAGTTTATTTATTTTAATCAATAATTTCTACTCCTTAAATTCTGAAATGGCAATGAAATAAAATGAATTATTTATCCTGGTCTGTAGTGGATCCCTGCAGTTCATTTGCAGCTATGGCCAATTTACTCTCTTATAGAAAGAAAAATAGGTCTCTGGTTGAGTGTTTCCTTCCCACACAGAGTAACATCTCTGTTCTGCTGCCCCTTCCCCCTCCCAGTGTGAGAGTGGAGTGAGTGATTTTGGCCACGAACATGCTGTGCTTCTGACTTTGATGGTGTCTGAAGGTGCATGAACAATTCTGTTGGGAGTGAATTGTGCTGGTGTTATTCCCATTTCCCAAAAAACAGCTTCCCTGCCATGGTGTGATGCTGTGCTGTCACTGGAGTGGGGTGCGGGGTCATTGGAGGCTGGGCCTCCGTGTCCAGACCCCGTCTGGTGGTGCCTGTGCAGAGGTGCCTTGGCTGTGGTGTGTTTTCCCAGCTGCTTTCTTGGCTTCCAGCACCAGCTCTCCGTGCTCAAGGGTCTGTAACACACGATCTCCCCGCGGTGGGAAGCGTGATGGTGTGATCAGTGAGCTCCATCAGATGGTGCTGAATGTAGTTAAGAAGAATAACATCTAAGAAAGAACCACTTCTACCTCCTTGAGCCCAGTTCTTCCTGCCAGAAAGTCTCTTCCCAGGTGTCTCTTCACATTGAGCAGCAATGCCTGCAGGACAGCTTCTTTTTTCCTTTCCCCTGCTTAATAGATCATATCACACCATTTTACTAAACTAGCAGAAAAGTTTGGACTCTGCTCTCCTCTGGTTCCCTGCCTTGAGCCAGAGTTTCAAGTTCTTTTTCTAACGTGCACTGATTTATCCTTTCCTTCCTCAAGTAGCAATTTCCCAAATAATGGGTCAGGGCTGAGCGGCAGCGTGGAAGTGGGAGTGCCAGAAGAGGTTTTTATATATTATTCCTTCCTTTCTGAAGACAGGACATGAATTCCAGAGGATTCAGTGTTGCTGCCAGCTCAGCATCAGCTCCATCCCGAGTGTTGTTAGCTGAGGAGCAGCAGAGTGCAGCCTTGCCTGCCGAAGCTTGGATTTCTGTGTAATTGGTTCCCATGTTACTGGACTTACAAGGTCAAATTACACACCCCAGCTCCAGCAGGGACCTTTCCATTGGCACGGTGCCAACCTGATGGATTCGTGTCTCCCGTTCTATAAGACCCAGAGGAACAGCTCACCCACCCACCTTCTTCGGCCTCCTGTCTCCTCTAGCTGGACACCTCCAAGTCTAGGAGATTAATTGAGGTCTTCAAGCGCTGAGCCTGTAGGAACTGCAAAGACTTGGGCAAAGGTTAGGCCAGATGAAGGCAGAACTTGTTAGAAGGAGCAGAACGTGGTCATTTGGAAATATTTAGTTATATATGCAGTGAGGAGGTTTAACTGGGGACAAGGCAGATAATCCTGAGATGTGGAGATGGAAAATCTGCGTTTATACCCTGAATATCAACTGTTCGTGCCAGTTGTGGGAATTGTAACACTTGTGGGAAACAGGTGCTTGCTCGCTCCAGGGCTCACAGAAGGGCTCTCTTCCCCACAAACCCCTCAGTTTGCAGAGAAAAAGCTGTTTGTACATAAAGAACTGTTACGCATGTTTCAGATTCCTAATGTCTGTGAAGTTCCAATTACCCAGAGAAGGAGGAAAAAGGGAAAAAAAAAAAGAGTATCATGAGTATCATGTGACCAATTCATTTGAGAAATTATATGGCCCCTCAACACTTGGGGTTCTGTGCGTAGCTGGCCCTGCTATGCTTGTTTTCCTCTCGTTACTGACCTCCTTGTACAGATGGGGACTGAGAAGTGAGAAGATGAAACACCCTGTGGCAGCCAGGCAGGGAAACTGCGGCTGAGTCGTGGAGACAACTCACATTTCCCAGGGATAAAGCACTGAAAGCCATCTGTAGGTGACAGAGGAACCAGGCAGGGAAAACCCCAGCCGTCCACAGAAAGTCAGAGATAAGGGAAACATCTTAAGGACTGGTGTAAAGGTAGAGTGAACCCGTCTCGCTGGGTGATTAAATGATTCCCATCAGCCACGGTGTCACAAACAGAAAACATGTCGGCATTTCTGCCATTCCTCAGCCCTCAGCAGCCTGCTCCCTTCGGTACTTCTCAAGAGTCCCACCTCTCTCTGAGGCACTTGCAGAGTCCACAAAAGTCAGCAGGAATTAAGGTTGGTCACGTTTGCCTTGTGAGCTCAGCAGGTAATGGATGCTGGGAAAAAAAATCAGGAAGGCAGTGGTGTAAAAAAGCAATCCCAAATATTAGTCTGGCCCCTCCCCTTGCTCCCTCTCTCCTGAGATAGTCCAACATGGCAGTCAGCACCCTGGACTCAGCATTCACCACCACCAGAAGGGTGGGAGCTGCTGTCAGCAGCAGCTGTTTCCAGGGTGGGATTTGTCTTGCGTGGAGAAAGTGTCGGTCCTGGCAGTGGCTGATCTGTGGGACATGGCTCTCCACCCCCGCATCTCCATCCTGCACCTGTGCCAAGAGCCAATTCCATCACCTGTGTGTTCACAACCTAAAAATCAGGTGGGGGCCTCAAGCAAGGAGGAGACCAAAGTATGGGTAGGGCTGGAGGAAGATGGACAGCACTGGTGACCAGAATAGTGGTGCTAAACCCATTAGCAATAATAAAATAATTATCTTTGCCCAAACCGCCATTAGTGAAGTGGTCAACACTGGGCAGTCCCGAAAGGAGTGATTTCTTTGGGACAACATGCTCAGGCCGTGTGTTGGTGGGGGGACACTGCTGACCTGAGGCCTCTCCCCAAGTCTCACCCACAACCAGGACGGAAATCTCTTCCTCCGTGTGTCGGGGCAGATTCCAGCACTTCAGTTCAAAGGCAATGCCAGCTGAGAGCAGGTTTCTGTTCCACGGCACTGTGGGGATTGTGCTGCTTTCTTGTGGCTGTGGATGGTGACAGAGAAAAAAATTCGATAAGTCTGCAGAATGTTTTTATTGTCATGTCAACAAAATATTTTCTGCCTCCACAGACTGTGGAAGTACTTAGCATGCAGCATCCATCCAGTTTTGGAAAACACTTGAAAACCACCGACAGAATCTCACTATTCCTTTTTTTAGCTCCATAATGAAAAAAGCAAACAAGAAATATGCTGATTCCCAAAATGAACTAATTTTTTTTTCTGCAGCAATTTAATTTTTTAGCTTTGATCTGATACCAGAACCCAAAGGACTTACTTGCTATTTCTAAATAATGAGTCTAATGTTTATGCTTTGAGCCTGAACTTTTCTGGTTTTGGAAAAAATGTGACTTTACATAAAAGTCCTTTGATTAAGAGATCTGCAGTCAGAGGAGTTTTCGATACAATAATGAAAAGGCCTTTCAGATCGCTCGCTCGAACACTGCTCAGCACGATATTACTCAAGAAGGGAAGAAGCCGACAGAACAATCACACTATTAGTCTTTGCTCTGCCAAGTGTTGTGTTAGTCATATTCCTATGGTAAAATCTCCCAGAAGCGGCTCAGAGAAGTCTTACACTGCACGGAGCGATGCGTGCCTGCAGACGCACCCTGACCTGGGTGGTCTCTCACACTGGCTCTCTCCTTTGATTGTTTCATAACCCTGTTTCATTGAGCCTTTCGGAGTTGATTGCTGTACAGAGGGAAAGTGTTTGGAGGAGAAACAGAGGCTGTTTCCTCCTGCTACAGTCCAAACTCCCCTACAGCAGAGAATGGTACCCACAGCAGGCTGCAGCAGGCTTTTGTTCCCAGCGAGATCACGGCTCAGAGCACAGCTCTTCCCTGTCTGCACAGCGAGGTCCCATTCCCTGCCCCATCAGAGCATGCTGGCTGGGCTGCACCCACCTCTCCCTGGCTGCCAGGAGCACCCAGTCCCTGGGCTCATCCGAGCTCCTGCGAAGGTCACCCCGCTGTCCTGGTCCCCGCTTCCCGAGACGTGGGATGGAAAGAGTGACCCTGGCACTTGCTGAGTAGGTTGGAGTTTGGAAGCCGAATGCCTGTGTTATTTATGCAGAACTGACACGTCCCTTTGTCCTGAGCCATGTGGCCCAGATTCCAGCCCTTGTATCTCCAAAACACTACTCATGTGCACGCTCCTCTTTCGAGCCCTTGATTCCAATGGGATTACTCACACGTGCACGCATACCCAGGGCTCTGCAGGGCAGGGGCAGATCCTGCTGCCTTCAGCTGCTTTACACCACCACTCTGGAGATGAAAATCTGACACAGGAGCAGCTCAACGGGAAAAGGAAGATCAACCTGATTCCTCCTCTGTATTCTCCTTCCACATTCCCATCTCCGCTGTCACTGGGGCGCCCTGCAGGAAGGTCTGCTCCCCTCTGCCATCGGGGCCTTGCTGCATGCTAGGGGTTAAAATGAGAAAGCACTTTGGTTGTGGAGATTTATTGCTTTCCTCCTGCTATATTTGTAAAGCTCATCATTAAGGTCAGCCATCCCCACCGCTGCAGCTGTCTGTACATTTTTTTTTCTCTGGTTCTAGAGTTTGTGCTTTACTGAGGAAATTATAATTATTAAAACACACAAGGTCACGCTCTAGATGAACTTGGAAACAGTTCAAATATGTTTCAGGTTTGAAACTATGCGGCAGCTATGGCCAAGTGGTGAGTTCATAACAAAAGAATGGTTAATTTCACACTTCAGATAACATTTCCCCCGGAAAGCGGTAAAGCATATTGGGACAGGAATTATTAAAGGTCGAGAACACTGGAGACACATAATCAGTCATTAGTCGTGATAATTAGATATTAAAGGTAGGCTCAGGGAGGGGGCAGAGTGGTTCTGCCTGAACGAGCCAGTGTGTGTTCTTACCTTTAAATCACTCTTTTAAGGTTTTTCATCTTCAGAAAGGCACCGTGACTTTGTGGGCTTTAATGTGGGACATCTCGAGAGCTTCCCCCACAAGTGGCTCTTCTCTGCCTGCTGCAGGTCACAGTTCTGGTTGCATTTCATCAGATAACATCATCGGGCCATCCCTAGAATTAAAATTTACAAACCATAATCTGAAATAGCAGCAAAGAAAACACGCATATCCCTCTCCCTGAGTTACCTCCCCCTGTGCACTGGGATGGTGGGAGGAAAGCAGTGGCAGATGTCTGTGGCCCCCCCAGCAATCTGCATCAAAGCTAATCACTGTTCGTCCCTTGCAAACTGCAAAAGAGGTTTTGACACAGCAAGTTTTGAAAGAGCAAATCTCCTCTGTGCAGACAGCAGCCTGAAATGGCTCTCTGCGAGCCTCTGTGAGATATGTGGCTAAAACATGTTGATCTTTGTTGGTTTTCTTCCAAAACTGAGGCTGTGCCATGCAAACCTCCCCTACTCCATTAACCTGGATTTCAGTGTTGAGGCTTATCAGCAGTGCTTCCAAAAAATCACTTAAAATAATGTTTGTGTTAAACAAAAAAAAAAAGAACATCCCAAATCCCCCAAACTATCTCTGTCTTCCTGAACACTGTCATCCAAAAATCAATGCTGGATGTTCCAAATCCTCCCTCAGCAGCTTTCCCCTGGAAACAGCAACAACCCAGCCCAGGTTGCCCACATATCCTCAGCTGTGGCTCCGTGTCTCCAGTATCACCCTGCACCGGAGGGAAACACACAGCACATCCGACTTGTGCAGCTGGAGCTGTGAAAATCTGCTCAAGAAGAAAATCAGGAGGTGACTGACTCAATGAGCGCATCTCAGAGGCACGTGCTACTGCCACCCACGTGTCCCACTGCCATGGCTGGGGGGGTGACACTGGACTCTAGTCTGTGGCTTTGGGGAAATCAGTGGCACTCCCAGCTGCTGGGGTGGAGGGGAAAGGTGATGCTTTATCTGGGTTATTGCCCTAGCTGAGGGTCTTTTATTTTCTCAGCTGTGCACGGCTAGGGACATGCCTGCAGTCTATCTTGGAATCGTGTCCCAGTGTTGGCTGCTCAGCTGCACAGCAATGAGGTCAAGAGGCTGAGCTGAGCCTTACCTCTGAATTTTCCTTCTTTTCTAGGTATCATATTTTATTTATAATTTAGAAAGGACTCGCTCATGTCTTTGTGGATAAAAAAAAAAGAAAAGAAAAGGAATGGCAGTGAGCATTCAACACCAGTTTCATTTTTCATCAGCATTATCAAGGCTTGGATTTTAACTTTGGAATGTCCTTATCTAAAATGAAATCAAATAAGCACTTTGTGGCAAGGGGTCCTACTCTCCCTCCTCTCTTCAGGGAGCTTGTGCAATGTGCAGCATTTGCCTCCCTGCTGCATGCTTGGATCAGCTCCCCAGAGCTGACACACACACACATCTGCCTACAGGTAATGCCACATGCACCTTTGCCTGGCAACATGCATTATTCATGCTCAGAGGTTTACACCTGAGCAGGCTCCCCAGCCCCTGGGTACAGACAAGGACAGATGTGGCTGCTGTAAAACTCGTGGACAAGAAGCCAGGCAAAGTGTAAAACATGTGAAACCCAAGGCATGCTTTTAACATCCTCAGGGAGGTCCATGGCCGGACATCAGGGCCCAGTGTGACCTGAAGGTGGACTAAGCCCCTCCTGTGACCAGGCCATCCAGAGGAGCTGTGTGTTTGTGTGCCACAGGGTGGACAATTGTCAAGTTGGAGCTGGACAGCAGCCTCGGGCTTCCTTGCAAATAAGGGTGCAAACACCTGATTTTCTGCCAAGCCCTTTGCTATTGTGAAAGCTTGCAAATGAAAGCGAGCTGATCCCTGCCTCTGCTTCCACCACATGGGGGATGGACAGAACGAGCCCAAACATTATGTCATCTGCTTCTGTGGGGTGGGGAAAGCGTGGCTGAGTCCCACACTTGGATCTGGGAGGACTGGCAGCCCTCTGGATTCTCAGCAGCTTCCAGGGTTTGTCTTCGTCCTGAACCGAATGTGTGAATGGCAGCAGAGCTCATGAGGATTTTCAAATGAGCTCAGAGAAGCTTGCTCATGAGAATTTGAATCCTTGGCAAACAGCCCACAATAGCTGATATTTTTCCAGTTTATGGGGGAGAGCGTTTCCCAGTTATGTGTATTTTTTAAACTCCCATAACCAACACTTTATTTTAATGCTAATTCCTCTGCCTCGCCTTTGGAAACATGTGCACTTTTTGGAAGGACACTTGTCCATGTCTGAACAACTCATGGGCTTCTCCTGTGGGTGTCCTCTGTCACTCCCATGCATGAAGTCTGGCTCCTGGGTAACCTAAATGGGCTGCACAAGTGGAGCTGCCACAAAAGGCTGGCAAAATGGGAGGGTGAAACCTCTAAAATATGGGTAAATGACACTTTGAAAATTAATCACTGAAGGACCTGACATACCAAATGTAAAAAAAAAATAAAATAAATAAAAGCAAGAAATGAGAGGAGGAAGAGGAGGCCAAAGGCAGGGCCCCATGTTGCCATCGCTGTCCTGGCGAGCTGGCTGCACCATGCAGTGACCCTCCTGCCCCTCTGCATCCACACCTCAGCACTTGCACGCTGTTGTCTGAGTAAATCCTGCTTCTTTTGTCTTCTATGAACATTGGGGATACTATCTGCAATATTCCACCCTTGTGCCATTGAAAAATAATGTTCTGAAGATGATCCCCTGAAGACTATAGGCTTTAGAAATACCACGACCCAAAAGTCATCTCGAGGAAATCCATTTCCTTGGATAGAGCTACTGCAAGGGTGATGCCCCCCCACCCCATCTTAATCAGTACCATTTTACTCTAATTTCTGTAACAGTTTGGAAGTAATGCTGGGAACAGCTCTGGCTAGCTGCTTTTATTTTTTTTTTCCTTTTTTCTCTTTTTTTTTTTTTTTGTTTTGTTTTGTTTTGTTTTGTTTTGTTTTGTTTTGTTTTGTTTTTTAAACAGAGATTCAGGGACATGAAAACGCTCTGAGAATTTGCCCCATTTCTGCAGAACTGCTCCCGCTGAGGCAAACAAGCAAACATCCAGAAAAAGCACCCTTCAAAACAGAATGTTTTCATTTCCCAATGAGAACAAATATCTTAACACTTGCCACCATCCTTAACGCCAGCTAAAAAAAAAAATAAATTTAATTAAATTTCTCAAACTTGAAGGCAAATATAACACTTTGTCCCAAACAAGCCATTCTGCTGCTCTCAGTGCTAACTGTACATTTATTTGCTTTTCAGCTCACTAAAATACGTAAATCTTTTGTTTTCTGCGTTGATCCAATAATATTGTTTTATGAACTTGTCAGAGGCACTAACGAAGAAACAAACTGATCTCATCTGGCCCTGCATGGAAAGCCAGAAAGAGCACGAAGGAGTGAACTGAGTGGAGGTGTTGACTTAGACCACTCCAAACTCTGTGTGCAAGTGGGCTGGGAACACGGGACCAGCTGGTCCAAAGAAGAGCTTCAGCAATCAGCTGAATTAGCAACGCTGCTGCAGCCTCCAGAATGCCCCAGATGAGGCTGGGATCAGAATTCGCCTGCCTTATTCCAATATATTGATTTTCAGCTTGTGAAAATTGCTCCAAATCTGCTGTGCTGTTTCATTTCAGCAACATCCAAGGTTGAGTCAGCACAGCAACACCGCTGCTGTAATCGGGGTAGCTGCCTAAAGTAACCCTGGGGCAGTCATCCCTCTTCCAAAATATGGGCTGGAAACTCAGCAGCAGTCTCTTGATTCGGCAAGGGTGGCTTTTTCTTGGGTTTCCCTGCGTGCCAGGAGCCAACGTGGAAGCCAAGACCTCGCCCTGGCTCTCACACACAGGTTGCTTTGTTAAACAATATCAAAGTTTCACTCCATTGCTTCTCCTTCCAGAAGCAATGAACCGACTGCTCAAGGAGGAGAGGTTGTACAAACTTGTACTGACACACAGTTTGCAGCACAACTTGCAAAGCTCTCGTTCAAACCAAGGATTTCCCCTCTGACTCGCACCAGGGCTCCTTTCGTATCCCTCCCCTGCACCATGTCCTTGGCAATTCCAAGGAATTCCTCACAACGATGGTGAGGAATTTTCAACAGGTTCAACTGGTGACTCACAAGATTGGGTTTCTTTCTGGTTTTTTTTCTTTAAATTTTTGCATATTTTTTGACATCTCACGTTCCCAAACTGCTCTGTTGAAATGGGCATTTGTGTTTCATGGTCACCTCTGGTAGATGCTTTCAAGAGACTGCAAACCCAAGGAAAAGGGGGGAAAATGGATATATCTGGATAGAACCACAGTGCAGATCTGAAGAAGAACTTTGGCTCACTGCCTGCCCTTTATACAGCACTGCCCTCCTCAAAGAATACCACAGCCCTTTTGCAGCTTAAATTAACAAGTGTACCTTGAGCTATGGACACAAATCGGGTCTTGTTTACATTGCTGAGAGCATGACCCTCTATTCATTGAAATTAAACCATTATAAATAATAGTGCAAAGGAAAGGGCACTCTAAGCCTGTCTGTTTTGGCCAGGGCTGAAAATACCATTAGTCTGTAAAATGTTGGGCTACTGTCTGCTTTTAGAAGACCACCTGGGTTTCCAGCAGGGCAGGTAAAATGTTGGTCAAATTGCAAGGACAACACACTCCCATGGAATCTTCCTCCATTATTTCCTAATTTCACATTCACTGGAAGAGCAAGGGAGACACACGGTAAAGAGAAAATGCCTCTGGAGTCCACAATCCAATGTAAACTGACATAACTGCCATTCCTCTATGGCCAATTTCGCATCAGAACAAAATGAGTTGATTTAACTCATTGAAGAGGTGCTGCTTGACATGTGGGACTAATTCAGAACCCAAGGCAGGGAGCTCCTTGCTCGCTGTGAGAAAATAAAGCTCCATTTAACTTAATGGAGTTACACTACTTTACCTCCATGGGGTTTTGCTCCTGCTCTCAGAAGTATCAGCTCACAATAGTTAATGGGTGCTTTGGCATGGATTTAGGAGAGCCTGGGTATTGTCCCGGTTAGTAGGTGGTGATATTAAAAATAAAACCAGGATAACATTGAACAGGGAACCCATGATTCTAGTATTATTTAAGACATGCCATCTATAGGACAATTAGTCTATTAAAAATATACCAGGACTGGATATTCCAGGTACAGTCTGTGTTGTGTCAGCCTGATGGCTTCTAAGTGGGTTATGCACTTCATGACTTGTCAATCCATAGCCATTCTGCTGTTATAAACCTCTAAAATTGATCCAGGTAACTTTATCATTATCTAAGAAAGAACTTGAGTGGCTGAACAAAGTGCTCTGAACTCCGTGGCTCCATCCATCATCTCCTCCTGAGGACCTTGCTCTCTCTCTCGCTTTCTTGGAACTGGCTGTTGTTCAGAGGGAGATTAAGCAGCGTCTTCAAAATCAAGATAAAAAGCAGAACTATAGGCTGTGCTTGGCTTTGTTCAGCAGCTTCCACCTCCCTTCTTCGAAGGCAGGAGGAATGGCTGGAGAATCTGGGCTCTGCAGCTGAGCAAGGCGAGGGGTAGAAGAAACCCCAGCACGGCCGAGGACAGCGTGTGCTGGCGTGCACTCGGTTACAGCGGTGGCAGCAAGTGGATCTCGTTCAGGGGAAACCTGGAGCTCAGGTTTACCTGCACACTGCCCCTGGTTGGGTTCCACAGCCTTGTCCCTCGTCCCTGCAGGAGCTGGCTGAGACACCACCTGCTAGCAAAAGGAATAATGGGGCACCGTGCGCTCCCGGTGTCAGCCTGACCCTCCTTTGCTCTTTATCACTGTGCTAACTAAACACATTCACTGTGAGGAAGTTCTAATACATCTGAGAACTTCCTGCTGCCTGAAACACTTTCTGTCAAATACGGCTGGGGCAAGTGTAAAACTAAGAGAAGTGCCCGAAGACATCAGGGATTTCTGATGGCCAGTCAGACAAGGTGTTCAGGAGGGTCTTGCACACTGGGAAGGGATGTAACACTGAATTCTGGATATTGCTTAACGCTGTTTGATGTGTGAAAAGGGAAATCTTCTGCAAAGGGTCACTTCTGTCTGCTGGAAGAACAGCAGCAACATTCGTAAAGCGAACTGACAGCACAGCACTCATCACAGCACACTTCTCACCACAGCTAGTGATGTATATTCACCAGTAAATCATAAGATGGGCCTGATTTTAAATGGCACTCAATTAAAGGGTGCTGCTGAGGACGTTGGTAGTGAGACTGTGTGATCCTCACCATCTTTCCCTCAGGGTGCAGGAAGTTGGTGCCCTGGTGGGTGCTGGATGGACTGTACAGAAAATATTCCAGGCATATGCAGGCTCTGCTGTTCCTACAAACATCAGTTGAAGGCCTAGCACATTTCAATGCACCAAAAAAAAAAAAAAGGATAGAAGTAGGTCCAGAAGCTTAACAGTGATTTCCTCCTAAATGTAAAATTTGGGGTTTGAATTTTACCCAGCCCTCCTTGAGAAAGGGTGAGGGTCCTGCTATGTGTGCCTGCTAAGCCGCTGTCTGTGAACAGCACTGCAGCTCTTGACTGCTTTTCTCTCTGATTGATTTATATGGGCTCCTACAGTAATGATCAGTGTGCCTAAGGAGAAAATTAGGATAAGGTCTGTATCTTCCTTGAATGTGTTGTTCAGTTAGCTAAATGACAAACAGCCCTTCAGACACCTGTTAAATTGTGATATAAGTCAGTAGCCCACTAAATCCCCTTACTGCTTTCTTCTGCTGTTTGAACACCTTCCATTTAGGCTCTCCAGGATATTCACAGCCCTGGAGAAATAAAGAATTCAGTTAAAAGCACCAATACTAGACCAAGGGCACACAGAAAAGATGTGTTCTGTCCTGAGCAAGGACAAAAGACTCCAAGGCAAAGGATGTCTCCAGAGATGCCCAAGTCCATCAGTATCTTGCCTCTCCTTAGCCAAAAAAAACAACCATGAAATCCTGGGGGCATGCCCCAGAGGATTACATATTCTCTTCATGTGTGATAATTGTTAACCTGGTCACACGAGGCAGTTTCAGTACAAGATCCCAGCACTATTTCTTTCTGGTCCTTTCTGAGTGATTGATGTTAATTGTTTAGGAAAACCAGTATAAAAATACTGGTCCCTTGAGAGCCTGGGCTTTGTGGCAGTGTCAGGCAGAGTACAAATAACGAGCTGTGCATGGCTTAGCAGCGGGCACGCACTCTTATGCAATCCAAGTGTCCAGGAGCAGAGCATTTCAGTCTTTCAGTTTAGGGCACCTGTCCAGGAATTACATGTGAAATTAAACCCACTGGAGTAACTGATGGGCTGTTTTTGTTGGACTCGCAGGGAAAGATTTCATCCAAGATCTCTCCTCAGACATAGAGATCAATTTTACTGATGGCTCCCGTCTTGGTATCCTGTTCCATCGAACATCTGAGCTGCAAACAGCTTTGTTCCTGAAGCAGAACCATGGGACGGCCTGAGCTGCACACACCAGTGGCACAGCTACTGCAGGGAAAGCTTCCTGTCAGCCCTGGATGCTTGGAATGAGTGCTCTGCTGAGCTAAACTGGCAAAGAACCACTTGTTTCAGTGGTGCTGTTGCAATTTCCAGCGGCTGTTTGACTTCTCCAGGGCTGCCGGGGGGAGAAAGGGCAGAGCATGGGATGTGGGAGAGAAGTGGTGGATGGCCACAGGGCAGTGGGGTGTGGGGAGCTGTCCCAGACGATGCAGTTTGGGCTGGTGGCTCCAAGAAAAGGCAGGATTTGGTGTTAGCACTGATGAATTATCCTGCACCATCTGGTAAGTGATCCTGGGGTTTATTCAAGGGCCATTTTCAAATGCCTGGCTCAGGTGACATCTGATTTCACCCGAGCAGCTTGATCACCTCCAGAAGGTGTGAAAACCATGCTCTGCATGCCAGGATGGATGTGGCCACCACTGGAGCAGTGGCAAAGCTCTGGGCAGCAGCCTGGTGGCCCCAAGTGATGCAGTGTGTGCACTGGGCCCTCCCTGGCAATGAGCATGGGTGACCACCGGGTTAAAGAGCTGTTCTGGGGGCTTTCCTGCTCGCTCTGCCCCTGTCTGCCTGCACATACCTACACGAGTGCCTGGGACATACAAATGAACTGCTTCCCAGCAGGTCACCGAGATGGTGTAGGATGGTATGTTTTTATATCATTCCTTCCAGTCCTGGAGATATGAGCTGACCCAATCATTGAAGATAAGCAGCATCAGGTCTGGTCAGTATGGAGCTGAGAGACCTCCAAGAAAAACACAGGTGCTCCAGGAAATGCCGCTGCTGATCCAGCGCTGCAGACAGCGCTGCATGGGGCTTCTGGAGCGTGGCTGAAACAGCAGCAAATCCCCTGGGAGAGCCATAAATCCTGGGGACTTCTCACGGGAATGGGGTGGTGACTCTCGTGTGTGTGTGTGCTGTCATGTAGAAATTCTGCATGGGACAGAGCTCCTGCTCCGTGCTTCTTCTCAAGCACCAACCAACACTTCAGTGTGACTGTGATGAGCACCCTAAATGCCTTCACCATCACTGTAGGGTGCTGTCAAGGGGCACAGGCCACTCAGACCGACCACAGTATGCATATTTATCTGACTACCTAAAATACAACCTGCACCCTGTTGTTCCTTGTGGCTTGTCTCCTCTCCTACTAAAAGGTGCACACGGTGCCTGGTACAAACCAGACAACCCTGCTCCACCCTGGAGGTGAGCGCACATCAGCCCTGAATTTGTATTTCTGCAGAACGAGAGCTGATAGGAGTTTATTATTACCTCTAGAAATGATGTTGCAATATTGGTCAGTCACCACTAGCAACAGAAGTTGTAATGAAGCCATGCTCCAGCTCCAAAGTACTGCTTTTTAATTCTGTTTGGTGCTTGGGGTTTTTTATTATTATTTATTTTGGTTTGTGAGGGTTTTTTTTTTCTATTTTTTGTTTTTCTTCTGCTGGCAGCTAATCTGGTATAGAAATATCTGACCTTACTGGAACATTTGGGCAACTTATGTGTTATGAAGTCTCCTTCACTTGCTAAAGAAATGAATGTCGCAATTTTCCCGATTCTGAGAATACATCCTTCTGTGAACTAACATTTCACAGAAGCTGCATTTATGTGTTTTGGAGGAGGAAAAGATAGGAGGGAAAAAAAGAAGTGAAGAAGACATTTAAAAAAAAATCCCATAAATTGTCTGTAGTCCTCACCAGACGTGTGAGTGCGAAGTGCACATAGCTTGGAATAAGGGAGCTGCGACAGTTGATTTCTCCACACACACAAAAAAATAGAGCTATATTCTGCCACAAGGTAAACTGAACAGCAGCCCAGTTTACAGTTTAAATGGCTTGGGAGCTTCCAGAAAAATCTTTTGCATCAAACCTTTACTACTATTGCCACCATGTGGTGAAATTCGACAAACGGCACCGTTAGCTGCCACAAAATTTGTTTGTTCATTATGATTTATTTCATATGAATGTCTTTGGAGAGATTCAGAGGCCACTGTATTTTAAATAATGACAGGAGTTAAAGTCTTTATCTTGCCTTCTCCGAGAAATGATGGAGAAAGTTCTGCTGTGTTTCAGGTCACGGCTTCTGTAGCGGAGTTCCCAAAATGAGTCGGCATTTTCAGCTGGCTTCAAGCTCTGGGGACGAGGCACCCTCCAGCTCTCCTGCAGCTTTTCCAGACCCTTCCTAATTGTCTCAGGGTGTCGATAATCCCCCTCTGACCATCCACAGCATGGGCATTGCTGCAATAAAATGCATTTCCATGCAGCAGAACTCCCCTAACCCACTTTCCATGCAGGTGGGCACAGTGAGCAGCCCTTCCTCTGCCCACCCCTGGCACCTGGCACGGGGACTTGCAACCAGGCTGGAGACTTTCAGCTGCTGGGAAAGCCCTCCTCATGAGCAACATCTGCTCATTGTGCTGCTTGGATGGAAAGTGGTTGGATGAGAAGTGACCTGACAGGACTGAAATGTGGGGCAGCTCCGGCAGCTGCCTTTGGAGCTCTAATTTGTTTCCCCTAAAATATGTCTGATCGAGATTTTTTTCAGAAAGAAGACTGGCAAGATGCCTTATTACTGATGCAAACCTATTTTTTTTTGTTTTTTGAGGTCACAAAACCTGCCTTTTGGTAATTCCAGCAGTTTGCCTGGTATTTTAGCCAGTGCAGTAGGGAATCCTCCTACAACGTATGTTCCAGTTGGATTATCGTGTCAGTTTCCCCTCAGGTCTGGTTCCTCCACTGCTAATAAGCACATTTTAGCAGCTAAAACATTTACCAAGCATTTAATCCCTACCTATCCCAATGCCATTTTTCTTTCCATTTAATCCTATTCTCTTCCCTGGCCTCTTTTTTCTATGATTAAGAATATAAAGGAGCCAGCCTGGTTTCAAACATTTAAGCCATAGTACCAGTTTTGCCTTTGTGTGACTGAGGGCCTGTGCTGATGGCAAGGACAAGAGCAGGGCTTGTGGCCACGCCAGGATTTTTCTGTGCTGTGGGTTAGGTCTGAGAGCACAACTCCAACACATCCAACACCCCATCCCAACAGGTGGTCTGAGGCATCTACTCCTTGCCTCATCCATGAGGCAGATTTATGGAAGCCTGTTTCCAATTCAGGCAGTTTCATGGTTCCTTTCTGTGTGTGTGTGTGAGCCGAGTTCACCCAGTTTAGTGACTGCTCAGCCACCCTAAAGCCCCTGTCCCAGTGCACTCACAGAAATGAGCGCTGAATTCAGATGGCCTGACTGAGAGAGCTGCAGCAACACACACAAGTTGTGCTTGGGAGTGTCTTGACTGTGTCTGGCATGGCAGTGAAGGACACAACAGGCAATCCATGTATAGACACCACAGAGGTGCATTTATCACCATATATCAGCACATATCACCATTAGTATTTATATTTTCACACTGCAATGAATCTTCAGGCAGCCTTCTCCTCCCCTCCTTGGCCAGGGGTGTCACTGGAAACCTTGGCTGCTTCAACTTTGGCTTAACTCAGACCAGACCAGACCGGGCTGAAGCTGCCTCTGCCCCTCCTGAACAAAGAGCTCCTCCAGGCATCAGCCAGGGATGGCTCCTGGGCTGCTGCGTTCCTGCCCACCGTGGGAACAGTCTGTCCCCCTGCAGCTCCTCCGGTGCCCTGCACGAGGGACAAGAGCGTGGGAGAGGACCCCCTGATTGATTGACGTGGGCACGGAAGACCTGAGGTGGTTCTAAAGCCAAACTGGGGAAAAAACACCCCATGCAAATCTGGGAGAAAAGTTGTTTGGAGGGAAAGAGGCTTGCGGAAGTTTTTGAATGAAGTGAAGTAAGATACACACCCTCTTGCCCCCAGTTTTTCATTGTGGTTCCAGGCATGGCTTTGTTTGACTGAAAGATCAGTGTTGTCTTTAATTTTCAGGCTATTTATCCTTCTTGAAGCTTGTGAAGTGATTTTTATGAAAAGAAAACCAGTGTTTGGAAAACAATTCAAAGAGCTGAACTTTGGGAAGCATCAGAATAAGAACTGTGGAGTTTTTTCAGAATAAGACATTTCCTATAAGGATCACTGAAACAACCTATTTTGAAATTAATGAAAATTATTCCTTTGCCTTTATTCTTAGTTTTTTGGGTTGGGTTTTTTTTTTTTTTTTTTTAATGCCTGGAAAGATTTCAGAACAAGTTTTCTGCTGTATTTTGTTTTGCACTGATTCAAAAAACAGTGTTTAAAAAATGACCAGATTGGGTTTGTCTAAACACTCCCATCCCATTTAAAAGGCAGACATCTGTGTTATAACTGGTTATAGGTGCAAATGGAGCAAAGGGATGGGCTCAGGGGAAATAAAGCCTCCCTGTATGCTGTACTTACCTGCCTGTCGATGGGTGCCATCATCTCTGCAGCGCTGCTACAGAACGCCCTTTTTCTGTGATTCTGGCTGACTCGAGCTCTGGAGCTGCTGCTCGTTTCTCAGCCACAGCAGATGGCTGAATGTGGGTATGATAAACCCACATTCTAGCAAGCAGCCATTTGGCCAAAAAAAGTTGCTTTGTTGCCCTCACCTTCCCCGTGTCCCTTGGCACCGGCAGTGCCTCCGTTCGTGGCTCGTGCCACGCTGCTGCTTCTGCCAACAGCGCTCGTGCTCCTGCCCAAACCTGACCCCCGAGCCCAGAGTCTGGGCTGGGGCTTGAGTGTTTTTTCCCTTTTACATTATCAAATGTATCCATGGAGCCCTCTGAGTGCCTGCAACAACCACGCAGCCCCGTCCATTTACTGCGAGAGCCCGCCCCGAGCCTCTCAAAAGATAATGGGGCTTTAATCACAGCAAGACTCACCCTTTTGAACTGTGCTCTGGAGCAAAAAAGTACATGAGGCAAACACAGCCTTTGGCACATCTACATGGAAAAACTTCACAGTGCTCCTCGGCTTGGCCTCCTGAGAGGGAGTCTGAGCTCTTGCTCTGTCAGTCAGATGGGATTTTTACTACTTTGATTTCTTTTTTTTCTGGTTGCTCTGCTGTTGGGAGAGAGAGGATCTCTCGTTGCCAGATACAAAACTGAGCATGATCTCCTTGAGCAGTCGACGAAAACACATATTTATTTCCCTTCCTATAAATGGCTATGAGAGATCCGTGGCTTTCTCCAGGGTTTAGTCCTCTTTAGGCTGGAGTTTAGGTCGGTCGCAATGACAGTCACTGAGGTTGGCGATGGAAACTCAGGTCCAGGTACTCAGCTAGAAAAAAGTTCCTTGCAATTAATGTCAAATTTACCCCAAAATCTCAGAAGCATTGACCAGGCTAAAGATACTGTTCTCAGCAAGGCTAGCTGCTAGTAGTGAATTTAGCAGCTATTCCAGCTGAAATAACATCACGGCTCTCTTTTTTCCTCTTCACAAGCTGAGCTTCTGCAGTGTGACTCCAGTATCTTTCTCTCCCAGTGTAATTCAGCCTGTTTTTTCTGCAAATATCTGTACACGTTAGCATTAGAGACAGAAGGTATGATAAACTCCTGTTAAGGGTTCGATGCCAGTAAATGAAAGGAAAAAAAAGCATTGAAATGATTACTTGACTTAAAATTCCGTGTTTGGCTCTGGCAGGGTTCCAAGGCACACGATCGCCAAGGTCACACACTTTGATGAAATTCCCTGGCACAGTGGGAGAGTTAAAATAGTGTATTGTAGTTCCTTTTGCTGTGGGGAAATCTTACAAATGTTGTTTATTTGGTATCTTTCCCGCCTCCAGTCATTCCCCACTGCAGGCTAGGAAGGAATCAGCTCTCATGAAGTAAGCAGGGTCAGAGCTGGTGGGGTGTTGGGATGGGAACTGGGTGAATGTTTGCGGCCAAATATTTCATTAGAAGAAAAGGGAAAAAATGTGGATGTGAGTCCTCCTGACAGGCTTGCAAATTAAATCATGTTTCTCAGGTGCTTGGGCCAAGAGGAGAGGATAACTCAGAGCAATTCAGAATAATAATTCATAATGCTCTAATCTTGCAATGCTCTCAAGATGAAGCTTTGCTTTGCTTTCCTTTGATTCCAACATTTTTGTTGGAACTTTTGTTTAGAGATGGAACTAAACGTGTTTGAGCTTCAAGGAGAGAGGACTAATGGAAATTAAATATTTCATGGTTGCTTTTTCCTTGCAGTGCTTTGCTTGAGTGAAATTTAAGGTGTTTTATTCCAGTCTCAGATCGTGTATGTTAAAAAAATCAGGTGGAACTCCCTCAGACCTGCCATTCAAAGCTAAAAATGAGGTGCTCTTTGCTCAGAGATATTCACCCACTGGTTCTTCTTGAGGACGCACATTTGCTAACCAAGGACCCGTGCTGGCTGTGGCATCCTCAGACCTTCCAGATCTTTGGCTTTCAATGCAAATCTCACTGTATTTGATGTATAAAATGCCTCATCTCCTGGAGCTGATTCCTCGTGTGACAATTTCAGCTTTTCCTTAGGACAACTTCCACATTCTGGATTTATGGGGAGCAAAACTTGCTTAATATGTCCCAAGTCACCCCTCATTCTCAAAAGTTAAACTGCAAATGGAGAAAATCCAGAATGAAGAGAAGGTGTTCACCCAAGAGGAAGGGTTTGAACAAAACTGCAGGTATTTTAACCAGTTTAGGTGTTTGATTTTTGAAGTGCTGGTGCACTAAGGCAAGCAACTCTCCATCCTTCCCCTGACTGTGCCCCAAATGTTGCAGACCACCCCTAAAGAGACAATGGTTTCTTATCTGGAAGCACCTGCCTTTTAGCAGCCTTTCCTGGCTCTCCAGTTTGTTGGAAGGTGTTGGGATGTACCTCAGCACCGCTAGTTTCTATTTGTTACTGTCTGTCATGACAACTTTATTTACAGCTGATTAAAGCTCTTGGTTAGGGAGGCTGCATTCATACAAGCAGCTCTTGGCTGCTCCACATTAAAGCGAGGCCAATATTTATGGAAAACAGAATATGGCAGAAAACTTAGGGTTTTGTGGTTACTACAGAATGTCCCCATTGTTTTGTTTTCTCGTGCTCTTCCCTCGCTGCTTGCCTTCAATGGCCAGGTTTGCTTTTGTTTCTTGACAGAATGCCTTGCCAAAACCACTGTTTTCTGATTCAAATCGCAGTCTGACAGCACTTTGGATGGGTGGATGGATGGATGGATGGAGGAGATCTTCTCCTGCTCCTTGAAAAGAAAATGGGATTTCTCCTCACGCTGATGTCTTTTACGAGAATGGTGCTGCAAAACAGCCACCTTTGCACAGGGACAAATTTAAAACAGAGAGCCTGGGAGGAATAAGGAGCTTTCAGACTCTCCAAGGGAAAAATATGTACCCTCAAATCTAAGTGTTTCCCTGCTGGAGCACTGTCTTTCTTTGCATTTAGCACACAGAGCTGCAGAGGAGCTGGAGGTGCCCCAGACCTGGGGGGATCATGGAGGAGGTGGGTGCCTGTGAGGTGTTCCTCACTCTGGGGGGACTTCAGGTGGGGGCTGTGGCTTCTGCCACTCCTGTGTGCGAGTAAAGGACACGGATTTCCTAAAGTGTCCCTCTCTGGAGATGCTTTCCTCCGAGGACCACGGTTTGCACCCACAGCTGGGATTTCCCGCAGGCTCACGAGCGCAGTTGGGAGTGTGCACATCCATCACACACAGCGTGGGATGAGAGGTGTCCCAAACCTGCTCCCACCCCGTGTCCCCTGCTCTGGCACCAGACCCAAACCCCTCCCTGCCCCTCAGACCCCACCAGGCTGGCTCAGCCCCCAAACTCAGCAACTGCAGGCCAACAACCAGAGCCCAAAGTGGGGGCCCTGCTTTTAATTAGAGGGTTAGTCTGAAGGAGGAGGAGACATCCTTGCAGCTCTCCTAATTTTAACCATAGTTAGCGCCAAATTAATGAAACATTTAACTTGTCTGGGACATGGGCTTGGTGGGGGGAGAGATACCCCAGGCCAATCAGCACTGATGTATTCTGTTTCCCTTGCACTGAGGCAGAGCATTTCTAAGTGATGTGTGTGTGATTGCTTCCAGACTTACGATTATTTCCATCCTTTTAATGCTGAATGTAAAATTAAAAAAACCTCCAAAGAAGTCGGTTTGGCATAATCTAATTTTCTCATGTGAAACAGTTTGTAGACCAGATGACCCCAAACAATGGGAGAGTTTGTCTGAGCCTGGCTGCTCTTGCTGCAGGCAGCCTTCCTCTGGGCTGCCCTCCTGTAACCAAAAACATTGTCCCTTATTCACACTCCTCAGCTCAGCTCAGGGCCTTCAGGTCTGCTGCCTTAGCCTGGTTGCAGTGCCTGGCAAGTGCTGAGCACATCACAGCAGGTGAGGCTGGATGTGTATCCTGACAAGGAGAGGCCCAAAACCAGACTGAGTCAGAATCTTTTCCCCACAGACTAGCAGATTTCGGAAATTCTCTGTGAGGTTAGACAAGGTTTAAGGGATGTGACCCTGGGCTGGTTAGGATACAGACGAACTCAAGAGCTTTTAGAACTCATCTGACTGAATTGTATCTTAAATATCTCAGTTCATATAAGCTTCCCTTAGCTGGAAAACTGCCTTTCACCCAAGGAGCTGCTGAGAGGCTTCTTGGCTGGCAAGGAAAGGAAGGTCTTCAGCACTTTAGGCTTGCGTGTGGGGAAAGAAAGAGCCTCAGGAACTGGAAGGCTCCAGCAAACTCTGCTCACAGCAAAAACAATCTCCTCTGCCAGGGTGTGACCCTACCAGCTTATGGGAATTAGATTAAAATGGAAACTAAAGAATTTATAGTGCTGAAGAACTGCACACCTGCCCTGCCCCCTCCTTCTATTTATTGTGTATTCCACATATTTATTGTGCATTCCCTGGTTTTCATGCAGTAGCTCTGGCACTTAAAACTGGGTATGGACCTTGCTCCCTACACTAAATCCAGACATGGAGAAAGGGACTGGGCCTCAGTGTCAGTCTGCTTTTGGTGCCACAGATACCATCAGCAACGGAAGGGAAACAATAGCTCAGAGAAAAGAATTAGAAAATTGAAAGAAAAAAAAATCCAAGTAACTTTTAATTGCTGATTAATAATTTAGATCCAGTTGCACTCTTCTGTGATCAGGGTATAAAAGAGGAATAGGGAATTTGTGATTCTCCCACTATGGCTTCTCTGTCTGTGTGCTCTGTTCTCTTTCCTTCTTTTTTTTTTTGTTAGTGGTTTTCATTTCTTTGCTAATTGATTTATTTACTAGATGAAATTAATTCAGCTAGACAGAGGAATTAGTGATTTATTCTAAAGGGAAAATATTCTGGATATTTGTGTTCAAGCACCCCAGGATGGCAGCAGCAGGGCAAACCCCAGTGTCACTGTTACCTTCCCACACTGCCGATGGGTAACGCCAGAGACACCTTCAGATGGGGGGGTCTGCACATAAGTAAATGGGGTCACACCAGAGCAGCCCCAGCGATGCAGGAGATGTCACTCCTGGTGTCTAGTGTGAGACTGAGAGAAGGACTAGTTTGTGGGTGACTGTAGTTGCTTGTAGAGTTTATTGTGTTGTCCCTTTTCCTCTGCAAGAGGCCAGACGTGAGCAACGAGCAGGATCCTCACAGGAGGAATCTCTGCTCTCTAGTCCTGAGCTGGCAAAGCCCAGGGTTTGAATCAGTGCCAGGGAAATCAAGGAAACAATTCTCCAAAAATCAAACAAAAACAAACAAACAAACAAATTAAATAAAGAAAATAGAAAATCTGGTGACATTGAACTTGGAAAATCTCGCTGCAGTGATCAGAATGTTCTACCTGAGGTGATCTGGGGGTGAAGGTGGGGCAGGGAGGAATTCTCATCGTGAGCTGACTGCTGTGAAAGTCTGATAACACCTGCCTGTGGCCAGTCAAACCCATCACCATGCGGTAGATGCCCAGCAGGGCGCTCCTCTCCCCACCTACAAGGAGACCTCGACCTCTGCAGGCTTTTCTAGCCCTGTTCGTGCCATCCTTGCCATTTGTTCTGGCCCACAGGACAAGTGCATGGCCTTGATTACTGATAAGATAGCTGCCCTCTCTATTTGAACTGCAGGAATGTAGGAAGAATTCCCAAAAGCTGTTGGTTTCAGGTGTCCCCTTCCACCCAACACTTTATTATTCATGTCCTTGAGATTTGCTCTAGCCACGCGCCTTTTTGTGCTTCTCTCTGCAGCTTACTTTGCAATCCTTGCAATTAGCATACGAGTGAATGACATTGTGAATATTAATTTGATTTTCATTTATTTCCAGAGACAATAGCCATGTGAATCAGCAGGGCTCCGCTGATCTACGCTGAAGGTTTCAGAGTTGCTGGAGCTGGTTTAAAAGGCATGGGAACTCGTGGCTGTGGAGCAGCTCATTATACACTCATTGAGATTCCATCCTCGAAGGTGAGGAGCACTGAACATTTTATTAGAGAGCTGTGATAAATAAAAGCAAATGTATCTGAAAAATCTGTGAATCGGTAAATCATGTTAAGCCAATAATGAAAAAAGCCCCAGAGAGTTCATGGACAGAGAGACAGACTTACATTAGCCCAGAGATTTGCTCTTCTCAGCCAAATACATTGCAGTGTTTATCCAATGCCTTCCTGCAGTGGACCTGGGCCTCGAGTTTGGCTGCAGTGCTTCAGATTACAAAGACATTTTTCTGCTTCCTTCTGAGGACAAAATGCAGAGCCCTGGGAGCCAGCTGGAGGTCAGGGTGGTCTTAATCTCCTTCTGCATCTTTCCTTCCCTGCCTTGCTCTGGCGACCTAATTTAGGCAGGCACGGCAGGCTGTCCCCAGGGCTCACACGGCGCTCACAGAGCCCCAGCATCCTCTGTGCCCCACTCCTTGCCCTGCCCCAGCCCTGCCAGCCCCCACAAGCTCCATGGAAGGAGCTGCAGTGGGAGGGCAGGAGCAGGAAATGCAGCCAGCTGAGCCAGAGGATGCTGCCTTTCCTTGCTGCCCTCTGATCTGGGTGTCCGAGCCGTGCACCAGGCTGCAAAGGACAGCAGGGGCTGCAGAGGGGCATTCAGCCTTCCAGTGCCTAAAGGGGCACAGCAGAGCTGGAGAGGGACTTTCTCCAAGGGCACAGAGAGACAGGACAAGAGAGAATGACTTTCAAATGAAAGAGAGTAGATTCAGATTGGGTACCTGGAAGAAATTCCTTACTGCGAGGGTGCTGAGGCCCTGGCACGGGTTGCCCAGAGAAGTTGTGGATGGCCCATCCCTGGAAGTGTTCAGGGCCAGCCTGGATGGGGCATTGAGCAACCTGGGATAGTGGAATGTTCCCTGCCTGTGGCAGGGGGGTTGGAGCAAGATGATCTTTAAGGTCCCATGCAGCCCAAGTAATTCTATGAGTCCACGATTCTGTGATTCACATGTGTCCTGGAATGCCCCTCCTAAAATTTCAAATACAGGCCAAAATCTGTCAGGGGTACCTGAAACATTTTTGAAACGTCCCATCACAGTCATGAGGTGTTTGCAAGCACATATTAAAACTAGGTAAGGAGAGACTGCATTTTCTCTCACCATAACGTGTGCAGAGCCAGACAGACAATAACATCTCCTTTTTAATGATCAGGCAGCGGCTCAGAGGTTAAAGCCAGAAAGATTTAACTGGTTTATCCACATGGGAAGGTGCTGCCTGGCCCATCTCCATTGCTGACACATGGCTGAGCTTCGGACAGTCCCGTCATGGATGAAAAACCTTTGGGACATTTTTAAAAGGGCTGGGTCTTGTGTCCTCACACATCCTGATCTCACTAGAAGCATCCTGTATATGTTTTTGGATCAATGCCCCTGAGGAATTTGAGGGAAAACACTCCCACTGTTGGCTCTGCTAAATTAAGCAGTGATCTACCTGACTGCCTTTAAAATAAAATTCCCATGGACTTCTTGCAGTGAACACCTGCTACACCGTAGTGTTCGTGATTCTCTCCAAGAAGGAAATAGGACAAGAAGATTGAGCCAGGGAGTCTGCAGCATTTGGAAGCACAGAGTGCTCCCAGCTCTGGCAGGCTCAGCACCCTGCCCACCCAAGTGGAAGCTGGAAATAAAGCTCAGTAGCTCCCTTTTTTCGGCTAATAGTGACCTGAGAGTGATGCTCCTGCTCTTGAGGACCTTCTTTGGCAATTTCCTTGGATAGATAAAGCTCAAAAGGTTGGTTTTGTTTTTTTATACTCTGGGATTTGGTGACCTGATTCTCAGCTTCACCAAGTGAAGAATTCCGTGGCCTCACATTTGAAGAGAAGTGGAAAGAAACGTTTCCATGAGTGACTGTAATGACCATTTTCTTGCTGTTTTGGCATCAGTAACCATATTCCATTCTGATCTAATTTGTGGCATTTCCTCCTCGTATTTGTTGTTTTATACTATACATTGAAATATGATGTATCCATAATATAGAAAATATGTTCTGTATTTCTGAGCACATTTATACAAAGGCTAATTCTTATGCTGTAATTTGAAAAACATGACTCAAACCCGAAAATTAAAAGCAAAAACTGCCCTAAACATAATTAAGGTAATGGCATACTTTCAGAAAAAACAAGAATGTATTCATTTTTATATCCAGTCAAATGCACCCTGGAAGAAGATCTGGGTATTAATGTTGACTTATTTTAAAATCGGTGCTATATTGTAACTGGAACAGGAAGAGGTAATCAATCTTCACATGGTTACATAAATAAAGCAAACTGCTTAATTTGTTATGAGTTACAAAGACCTGGACTCCTAACAGGAATTGAGTGCATTTGTGAATTTATGTAACAAACATATCACTACCAACACCAAATTACATCTCAATCAATGTTAAAAGGCATCTGACATTTCCCTTTGATTTATGGATTAACCTTTACAGTTAATACAGTCTAGCTTTTATTGTTTTCATCAGTTTGTGGTTTGGTAGCAGCCCCACAGTTCATTGCTGGGAATTGACTAAATTAATAGCTTTTCCCACCATGATCAACCAGCTAAGGAAAAAGGTCTATTTTGCACAGCTGGTGGATGCTAATATTTAAACAAACAAAACAAACCTTTATGAAGGACAAATGAGTCTTGGGTCCTGATTCTGCCAGTCAAGTTATTTATCTCAGGAAACCAAGGTGCACCTATTGACTGGGGTTAAACCTGGCTAAAATGTAATATATTAAACCCAAAGTGACATGAAAGCAGTCCCAATGAGGCAGCCAGGGGAATACATTTTATTTCAGGATGAATTTGCGGGCAAAAAACAGAAAGTTTGCGTTCCTCATTATCTGACATGTTCTCTATTTGGCATGGAAAATATTGGGGGAAAAAATGTCCAGGTATCTCTGCCAAGTTCTGCTCCCATTAATACTGTTCAGATGCTGAGGGATTATGTACCAGACTGACAAAGCATTAAGCAATCATCTGCATCACTTTGTGGAAATAATTCAAATACAAAAGAGTTTTCTTGAATTAAGAATAACACTGCCTTAAAATAACCCAGCTACCCCCTCTGAATTACTCTGATTGAGGTCTAATTTTCTTAGCAAGTAAAACATTATGCAACCTGGACCGATTTTAGTGATGACAAGTCAGTTTACTGGGGACTTTTCATTTCAGGCATCGTTTTGCACACATTTAATCAACATGAAATTGCCGCCAACTTCTGCACTGCAAGGAAAAGCAGGTTAGCCCCTGGTTAGGGGTACCACAGTCTGGCTTCACACAAGCCATGGAGAAGGCAGGACAGGCTTGCCCAGTTTCCAGATATGCCCATCTTCCACTTCAGGGTGATCAAAGATAGACCAAGACCAAGAGCTTTGAGAAAATCGACAGGTTTGGTTACACTTGTACAACTCTTCTGAGCTTGTTTTTTCCCCGACACCTCAGAGCAGCAGTGAAATTCCCACTCTGTCCCATCTGGAGGAAGAAAAAGTTCAGTAATAAAAGTCACTTTCACAGCATTTTGGCACGTCTGCTTCCTCATGCTCTTAAATATTCATTTTTCTTAAGGTTCACAGAAGGTTTCCAAGCCTTAAAAGTCAGGGTTCATTAGAGCCGAGCTTTTGTTTGAATTGCAAACATCTGGTAGTGCAAAGACATGGGAAGTGCTACGCTGCATCCTTGCTACAGCTCGCAGTGGCCCCAGCAGATGCTGCCTTGCACCTCCAGCAGCAGTTGCAGGTGGAAAATCTCTGTAATTACAGGGCGGATTTATCTGTTTTATCCACACTCACAGCAAAACTCTGCTGTGGCTCAGTCCTACAAGCAAAGCCCCAGGGAATTTTGAAGGACAGAGGAGGGCAGAGCTCATTAATAAAAGTTTTTTTTCTCACAGGTCACACATGCAAGTAGGGAAAAAAAGAACAACAAACCCAGCAACCCAAACAACTTTCCCACTTCTGGTGAACTTTCCCTCTGAAAAGGTTGGGCTGCTGGGGAGCCACGATCCATGACAATCCACTTTTCCTCAGGCTCTGCGCAGCGGATGGCCACGGATCACTGCTGCAGGATGGCACCGGGGCTGCGTCTCCAGCAAACCTAATGAGCCTGCTTTGGCCTGGGAACCTCCTCTGAAGGCAAAGCCAAAGCTCTCTGCTCGTAGAGCCTGTGGAGTTGTGATTCTGCATCCTGCTCCTGTTTGCAATAGCGTGAGGAATATCACCAGGGCCAAGCTGGATTCTACAGGAGACTTTTGCACCCAGGAAGCACTCGCTACGGCAGAATTATTCTAAGTTTCTGCATGGATTCCTTGGGTTTGAACAAAAACTCTGCCATTATGGAGATCCTGTGAAGAGAGTGGTTCAATAACTCTCTGCAATACCATTGTTGCCAGTGCGAGGGACTCCTCTTGAAAGACAGGTGCTGCCTGCTCATTTTTACTGCCAATAGAAGGGGTTTTTGTGGGCATTTTCTTGAAAGAAACATCTATAAAATGCTTCTGCTTGCTGCAACAGCACAATGTTTGCTGGACCAGGCAGCAGTGTGAATTAATAGGTGATAGAAAGTTTCTTTCGTTTAGCTGGGGACACGGGTTTGCTTTACATGAGCTTAAAAACCAGGAGAAAGAGGATTATTTTCTAAAGGTAACAACATTTCCAAGCCTTGCAACTCGATCCCAGTTCTCTTTATAATTTTATGTATTTCCTAAACGTGCTGCTCTTGGAGTCACGTGGAATCAGAGCGCTGTCAGCTCTCACACATTTAGGCACCACTCAGCCCTGTGCAAAACTGGTCTGGGGCAACTGGTCAGTGGCAGTGGGGACAAGATGTTCAGGCACTAGGGAAGGTTAAAGCAGAGACAGGAAAGGTGGCAGCAAGTGGAGAGGATGTGGAAGGTCCACAATGTCAGCCTGCTGATACAGCGGGTTTCCAACACAAGTCTTCGCAGAGGTGAACTCCCTCTGCTGCCTGGAGGAGACGCAGAGACATGAAAGGACTTACCCCAAGGCATTGCCCACGCTGGAGACAAAACAGACTGCATCTCTGAGGCCAGAAGGTTTCAGGCTGTTCCAGAGAAAAATACGAAATGCAGAAGCAAACAGAAATGTTTTCTTGGTTGTAATTCTAAAAAAAAGGAAAGCAGAATTTCCTGCTACCTCGAGTAAGTGCATTGCAAGCAGGGTATGGCTGAATCTAATATAGGAGTCAGCGTGCCACCACCAGCAATACTTCTTTTGCAATTGCCTCCAGCTATTGCTACTAGTAGTTCTGATTGCAATTTCCTTGTACCTGATGTCAATATTACTGGGTCACAAGCGAGGAAACAGGAAGCCTGATAATCAATTTCAGTAGCTGTACAGTCATTTAGCTCGGGAGCTCGGTGGTTGGAAAAATTTAGACTTCAGTTCCAGTAATTGCAACCCTGAATTAAGACAGAGATATCAATTTCATATGTGCTGTGCACATACCCACGTGGCTGTGGGCATGGACAGAGCCAGGACACAGAACCTGTGCTTGTGCTAGCAGGAATATTCCTCACAGGGAAAAAAATTCAATGTGTTTTAAGCTCAAGTATTGTCTTCCCTCTCCAAATTCAGCTTATGCTCTTGTCGGGGTATAAAGGGTTCAAATTCAGGCAGGCTCGGAAGCAAAGAAAAAAATTCATCTATAATCAGGTATATTAATTTTTGTCCCTGTTGTTAAGTAACAGGTTACAGCTTTATGATGCCGTAGCACAGACTTGACATGATTACTTGTTTTTATTTTGGAAAATACCCACTAAATAAAAACCGAGCCTCCTCTCAAGTAAACATCTGCCAAACAAGGAGCGTTTCAGGTGAGAGAGCTTTGATATAGAACCTCCTCTGCCAGTGAGTGCTGGTGGACCTGCTGGTGGTTCCATCATGCCTGTCCCCAGCACTTGGGGTGCTCTGCTCCATCACATCACCCTCAGCAGCCCCCTGTTCCTTTCACTGTCACCTGATGGGAAGGGACAGGGGAGAGAACGAGGTGCTGGGAGCTGAGATTGCATAGGAGCAATTCATGTGCTTGTCCCATCCATCCATCCACCTCTGGGAGACAGCTGAGGTGAGGCCAAGCCGAGGGATGGTCTTGGAGGTACACATGTCCCACGTGGCAGAGATCGTCCCAAGGGTCTTTATAAAACAACCCAGGAGGCCATGCCTGTGGAAAATACTTGTTTCCCACCCCAAAAGTGAGGTTCCCTTAAAGGCAAGTGGGACCTCTTCTAAAGAACAGCTTCACCTCTGCCATGCCAAGGTAAGTGTGAGGCAGAGGGCAGACACTTCGGCATCAGTCCTTGGCTGAGGTTGGAAGTCAAGCAGGTCCCCCCTCGATCTGCTGCCCCTGGGGCTCCTTGCCTTCCCACTGCAGCCAGCCTGGCTTCCAGCTCTTCCCCAGCTGCTCCCCCAGGAGGGTGGGAAGCAGTGGGAGCAGGACCTAACCATGCCCCACCCCTCTCTTGGCCTGACCCACCATCCCAGCCTGGCGTGGGAACAGGCTGCTGCTGCCTTTGGGCCGTTTCTCCTCTGGCTGACAAGAAATCTGTGTCCTTTCTGCCCCCCCAGCTAACCTGTCTGGCAGTGCACGCCTGGCTGTGTGCTTTCCTCCCAGGACAGGCTTGTCTTGGTTTCATGCACTGGGAAGCAGAAAGAGCCAAGCTTCCTCTTGATTTCAGGATCAGAACCTAAAACAGATTAAAATGTTGCTGCTTGAATTTTAAAATGTTGTTTTTCATGACATGATTATGTGACCTACCTTTGTTTATTATAAAACTAATACCACAAGTTACAGTTCAATGAATTCGCATTTTATTTGAAATTTTTGTCTGAAGTAGCCTAAAGCTCTTCAAGAAACAATTGCACAAAACCATATGAGAGCTGCTAATTTATAATCTGCAGCATCACAGCACAACTGGCTTTTTATTTGGCTAAAAGGAAATGGTTACTTAGAACAACAAAGCAAACCATGTGTCCATAGTTTATATTAAATGACCTTGGAATTTATTAGGGATACACAAATGTATCATCTCAAAAATATTTATTTTCCTGTAATTTCGACAGCAGCAAAACAAAATGGAAAGTAATACAATGTCATGCCTTTGCCAAACTGTAGCAGATCTTGGGACAGTTTCCTGTTGAAAGAAAATTTGAGATCCCAAGTCTGGATATTAGCTTAGTGTGACTTGTTTATTTGAGTGCGTACACCCACCCCAGAACTGAGGTGCTCTCAAAGAACACACAAACATCTTAGCACCAGGAATCTCACCCCAGATGCCAACATCTGGTTCTGCTGTGTTCAGCCCTTGGGCTTTGGGGGACATTCCCTATTTGGACACATTTCCCATTGAATTCAGGAAGTATTTTCTCTGGCTGAAAGACAGAGCCAAAGAAACCTGTGGAAGCGAGCTGCTCTTTTGTCTTGAGAAGACACCAAGTAACTGCTAGAAGGTATTTAATTTTCTCTGCAGTCCACATGGCCTTTAATCTGATTAATCTCTGGCCCTGGCAAGAGAAGATGAAGTTTTGATCCCTTGAACCCAATGGCAAAACTCTCACTCATTCCATGACAGTCAGGATTCAAGCCATGCAGCCAGTCCCAGACGCTCCAATGCAGAACAACGTTATGGGCTGATTAGTGCCGAAGTGCCTCGCAGGGTTTGATAATTGCTCATACAGCTCTCAGCCTCGGAAAAGCCCGAGACAGATTAATCACAAAACACAGCTCATTGCACCTGTTATTTTCCACATTCACTTTTATGGGAAGTGCTGCTCCTTTTCCCCAGTCCCAGAGAGGCCGTGCTGGGAGGAGAGGATGGCAGCAGAGGATGCTGGATGCAGCCAATACCAGCACAGCGTAGTGCCTCAAGCAAAGAGGGGAAGAGAGGGAGCAGTTTTGTCGTGGGGTTAAATATCCGTGGCATGAATCCTCCAAAAGCATTTTCAGCTGGAGCAGGTCTTGCTTGAGACAGATGGCTAATGGTCAGCAGAGCCTTTGGGCCCAAGAGGCGAGTTGGCTCTATCCTAATTTTTTTTCCCCGCACAAGGAGAACATGACAGCGTTTCCCCATCAGCAGCTGTGGAAAGTGCAGCTTTGGGGGGCACTTGGATGCAGAGATGGGGCTGCTGGGGCCAGTGCTGGGGCTGGCAAAAGGGTTTAATGACTGCGGGGCAGAGCTGCATTCTTTACTGCGCAAATTTCAGGAAGTTTGGTTTCAGTTGTTTTTTTAATTAGAACCACTGATATCAGCATGGAAAGCGAACAAACTTCCAAGCCCATTAGTTCTTTATCATGTCTCCAATAAAGGCCTAAGAGAGAGCAGCTTCTGTGCAGAGCATTTAGTCCGTGGAGCTGTAGCTCTGAGGGAGCTGCACCGAGCTGCGCCACGCAGGCTGAGAAGCCAACGAGCATTTCTGTACCTTATCTTCAGCCTGCTCAGAGCAAGACAAGATGGTGTGTGCCCAATGGAAATGCTCATGATGGAAGACCAGCAGCTCAATTTTGCAGTGTGAAATCTTTTTTTTTTCTGAAAAATTCTGTCAGCAGAACCACTCTCAGAAGATGAAAGGGGGCTCCTGTCGCTGGCACAGCAGGGTTCACTCCCTGCTGCAGAGGGCAACGAACACACAGGGAAACACGACAAAAAGAAGTTTGGTTTGGGCTCACTGCAACTTCTAGTTTTCCTCTTCTACCAGTGCCCTGCAAGGGCTATTTTCAGTTCCATAGCTATGGTGAGAAACATGGTGTATTTTGATTCCTAATTTAGCTTGTTTATCCTGAGAGATTCCAGGATCTTCATTCGAAAGATAAATTCAAACCTTCTTTTTTCCCTTTGCAGCCCGCATTCCGTAACAAAAACATTGCATGCCATACTTCATTACAGGGCTTGGAAGACCTTCATGACCATAAATTTAGGAACTTGCGGAACACAATGGACTTTAGGATGGAAACAAGCCAGTTGGCCTATCTGGTCAGGTCCATCCCTTCTGTTTGAATTAACAGCTGGATTTCACAGTGGGAGAAATCCGGCAGTTCTTTCTCAGGCAAAATTCTCACAGTTGGATTTGCCTCCAACCACTGCAGCAAGGGTGGGAGGGAGCACAACTTACTTTGTTATTTTATGTTAGCTCTCCGGGTAAAAAGGATTCCAGTGCAAGTTCCATAGGACTTGGACCTACCCTGCTCTTTAATTTAATGACCCTAAGTGCAAAAAGAAAGACATTCCCAGTAAAACAGAGACAGAGACTAGGTTCTTTGTGCAGAGCACTGCAGATGGTACCCATGTTCTGGAGAAAGCAATTAGAAGCCGATGCTGAGGTGAAATAAAGAGGTAGGAGCATTTGTTGCTCTGAGAATTCTGTGTAGGAGAGGAGGTGCTGGCACGGCTTCGCAGACAGTGTGAGGAGAGATGTTGGGTATAGTGTGTGAAGGTCGGTTTCACATGGGCTGTTTCCATTCCAAAGGTAATTATACCAAAGTCAATGGATTTGCAAGGATTTACACCCTCACAGCAGGGAGGAGAACATGGCCCAGAAGAGACAGAGAGGGGAGAGGCCAGCTGGAATGAGCAGCACAGGATTTCCACGTCTTGACTTTGGGATCCAACGTGCTGATCACAGACAGGGATTTGTGTCACACTGCCAGAGCTGAAGATTCAGGTCCCTGTATGCTCAGGGCATGTGGTGGAGGTTCCCTCTTTCCCCTGAGCTTGAGAGCAGTTGGACTTGGGGTATTGCTGCCCACAATTTACAGCAGAGACTTGACACACAACCCCAAGAGCCCTTCAGGTATCAGCTCTGTACTACTGGAAGATCTGTAGCAGGGTCTTTTCCCCAAGGCTCGTCCCTCCAGACCCCTTCCCCTCTCAGTGCGTCCTCTCCATTGGTAGAGAGTGGGAAGGACTCACGAGATTTGGGCCTGAACAGGCAAGTGAAGCTCTCTGGGGCCAGAAAACAGTGCAGAAATCTTGATTTGGTTTTGAGGGAGAAACCAACCTGCCGAGCGGCTGAGGAACGCTGTGGCAGTTCAGGCCACAGGATGGTGCACAACAAAGCAAAGGCAGGGGCAGAAGCAGCTCTCCAGTGTGGGATGACCTTCAAATGCTCCTTGAGCACAGCTTCTTTCTTTATAGGGAGTTAATGGGTCTCAACTAATAAGATCTCTCTGACTGGCAGAAAAATAGAGGAACTTGGCTCTACTGACACAGAAAAGGTTTGTTTTCAGCTATCCTAGTCTGCATTAATGCTCCCATAATGGGCAGGAGGTGCTGCTGAGGGAGAGGTCCCTGTAAGTGAGGTCAGCTACTGGCCTGCCTTGGGTGTTATCTGGCCTCTCTTCACTGGGGGACAAGAGAGTGCTGCATCCTTGCCCAAGTACTTTGAACTTCATTCTGAGGCTGATCACCATTTTGCTGTGCAAAACCCACTCCTGTGACACCAGTGGCAAAAGCCTAAGAAATTAAATGAGCAGAAGTGAAATGGCTGCATAATAACCTGGCATGGCTCCATCAAAATCCCTGTTTTATCATGGGAAGCCTTCCTTTAGAAGGATAAATAAACAACCCCCCTCCAGGGTCCCTCAGTGAGGCCAAGCCTGGCCTCTCCCCAGAAAGAAACCTTTCATCTTTCCTTTGCAAAGGTATTTATGATCCTGAAGGGAGAGGTCTAAAGGCCCTTTCCCCCTCTGCGTGCCCCCAGCCCAGCAGGCAGGAGCTGCTGTCCCACACCCTCCTCCTGCCTCACCCCAGCCTTGGGACAGCGTCAGCCCCGAGTGAGGCACCTCTGCCGGGCTAAGGAAATCCATGGCTCATTCTGGGTCTCTCTCTGCAGTCAGGAAGGTGCCACAACATGAGGAATCTTTTCCCAGCCTGCCCAGCCCACTGATTGTCTTGGAGGGTGCAGAGCCTTGCCCTGCACTGCCCATCCCTGGCTTTCAGCTTTGGACTCCAGAGCCAAACAGGAGGAAAATTCACCTGCTTCAACACAGGGCAAAGGGGGATGTTCCTGTGAGATTTCCCTTTTTTTTTCTTTCATTATGTCTTCATGCAAGTGGCTGGCAGGCTGTGATGGAGCTGAAGAAATAGCTCTGGATTCAGAGAAGAAAGAAACCCAGACTTTTTTCCCCCCTTCCCTGAGAAAAAGTAATTTACGTAAATTTATCCAGGACCAGCACACGGCAATAGCTCACAACTTTGTTAATGGAAACCTGGTGATCCATAACACTTGTGTGGGAGACATTTGCTCGGGGGTAATACAATATTAATGTTAATATCAATGATCGATCAGAGGATTTGCAAGAAAGGCATAAAGTATTTAATTATAATTACATTGGGAATGGCTTTGTAATGGCTACGACATTTGAATAAGGTCACGTCTAGCCCTCACCCCTGTTATGTTGTTCTATATTAAATGCCATTCACTTTAACTGCTGGAAACCTTTCTGGAGTCGTCAGAATATAACATACTGGGTAAATTGAAATATGTCCCTTCATTTTTTGAAATATGATTGATACCCTTTGCAAAACAAATGTTAACACCTATTTGTACACAAATTTCTTTGATTATATGTTAGGGAAACTAAAGTACAACAGTCTCTCCTAGCAGGCACTTTACTGTGAGCAAAGGACATGGCTATTTGTGAATATTAATGCACCTTACAGAAAATGGCTTTGGATCTCTGCTGTAAATCCACTTGGGTGTATTTCTGCCTTTCCTGGTGCGTTAATCCTACATTGATTAGCAGCCATAACCTGGATCTCCACCGATCTCAGCAGCCCACAGTGCTCACCTCACTCAGGTGCTGCTCAGGAGGAACTTTTGCTGCCACGGAGCTGCCTTCCGCTAGCAGCATCGACCAAGAACACACAGCAACGATCATATCCGCACGTTTCACGGCAGAAAATGTGTATTTCAAATATACTGCAGGTGTGCACTGTCACTACCAGCCCAACAGCAGCATTGCTGTGTTTAAAACAATCAGGAAGAGGATCCGTGTATGAAACAGGAATATTTATGTGTAGGCAGGACCCCCGAGGTGCACAAGTACCGACCCACAACGAGGAGTGCATGCAAACACGGAAGCACTAAGTGAGGACATGCTCTTCCCACACCTATTTACCACTGAGCATAAACACTAAAGGAGCAAATTCTCGTCCCTCTTCAAGTGAGAATCCATCTGTCCGGTCCCCCCAGAGGTTTTCTTCTTTTCCTACTGCCAGAGCAGGCAGCAGATCAATCAGGTCTCACAACCGCCCAGAACCACCGCTGGCTCACGGAGAATTGAAAGCTCCCATCTGAAGGCAGAATTTGGTCTCAAGGAATCATCCTTTCAAAGTTTGGTAGACATGCAGTGATGTAATTGACATGATCTTCCATTTTCTCTTTCCTGAAGAATAAGCAGAGACTTTTGCATGCTGCAGGAATGCCTGAAGATAGCAAGTTTTATAGTTTTCCAAAAAATGAGCATTTATTACCAATCAGTGTGAAATACCACTGATGGTAAATTTTAAGGATATAGCAGGAGTTTCAGCATCGTGACAACATTCATCATGCATTTTTACAACATATAAGTGCAGTGCTATTGCTCCCTTTCTCAATAACAATATATAAGAATATATAGTATAAATGTACAGTATATATTAGACACAATGTAAAATAACTTAGTGAAATGTCAAAGCTTCTGCATAAAAATTCAAGTCATGCCTGAGCATACCTCTATGCTGAATCTTATCTCATATACCTTCATTTACCTTTAGTTCCTCTTGCAAAGATAATTTTATCTCTGTATTTAATTGCTTAAAACCACCAGGATTCTTGTCTTTTTTTTCCTTTTGTCTGCAGTAGGTGAAGACTGCAGGAGCCAAGTCAAAGGCAGGGTTTTGTGGAGCCTTTGCTAACGCTGTTTATGTTCTGGGAAGCAATTCATTGAGGACAAGTTGTATAAAAGCAACTTCTTACAAGCTCGTTACAGTTCATCATCGTCCGTCAGGTTCTGTTCCAAAATCTCCCACTGCACGTGGCTTTCTCAGAAATGGAGCTCATGAGCTAACACTGATATCTGGAAATTATAAATCTCACCAGTTTAGCTGAAATCATATCAAGCACCACTTTGGTAATTGCTTGCAGGAAGGATCAATAAAAATCTATTTAATGGGAATATACAACTTGTCTCAGAGCAGGTGGGTGGAATTTTAGCTTTGCTCAACACTCAACAGGGCTTTTTGCAGTGCCAGGTTTCCCTCCACACTTGCTAAACGAAATATGGTCAAGGACTTTCCTGCAGCATCTCAGGAAGATTTCTGATAGTACAAGGGAAGAAGTGTTGGGGTTTTTTTAACCAAGGAATTAAGAGACTCTTTGACTGTCACATTCCCTGTCAAAGTCTGCCAGAGTTCAGCATCCTTGCAATTAGGTCTCTCGGAATTATTTTGAATACAGCTTCACTTCAACAATTTAAACAATTCTTCCCCAAATATAAACACAAATATACTTGAAATACTTATCAATAACTATGTTTTCTAATGAATTAAAGCTGCAAAACTGTTTGAAACACGATGTTAAAAGAAAAAATCAGGGAAGAAAGGGTGATTTTCTGTAATTCCTTTTAAGAAACAAATTTCCACTCCCCCACCCCCCAACATTCCCAGCCAGTGTAAGTCGACAGAATTACACTGGTTTAGATCAGCTTAAGTTCTGACCTATATACTCCAGTGGAGTTAATCCTAATTTCCACCACTGAAAGTGGGATCAAATTCACTTTGTCTTTAATAAAGCAGTGGATGATAAGCAAGTCTCTTCTCTGTCGGACTCTGCTTGAGAAAGGAAATTCTTTGTGGTGCTAAATGAGGTCCATGGCAGTTTAGAAAATAAAGCCAGAATTTCATAAATTTCAGCGTGGTGAAAACCGATATTGGTAACTGTTATTTATGCTTCAATCTTAGCAAAGTTCTTTGGGTACAGACAGAGCATCAGCTGGTGAGTCTGTAACCCTTTCTGAGCACTGCTTGGGAGGAAAACAAGGAGGCAGGCAGCTGATTTTCAGTGACACGAGGCTGCTGAACACACTGTGACTCAGACTTTGTCACCACGAATAAATAACATCACATTGTCCAGAACTGGAGGTTAATATGCGGGGCCTCCAGTAGGTGATATTTATTTTCTTGCATGTTGTATTGAGATCTCAAGACAGGCAAAGGGTCGGGGGCTGAAAGGATGTAATCGATGCTAAATTTGATTTCAGAATCCGATTTTGCTAAGGAGGAGTTGCTCAGGCTCTGCCTGTTGGTCACGCTGTTTGGAGCAAACCCACAAGGCTCCAGGAGTTTTGGGCCCGGTTCAATTCTTTCACGTTTACTTTCAGGAGAGGAAATGTTGTTCAAAGCAGAGTCCACAGAAGAGATGTTGGGGGACGAAGGACTTTTCGCTCTGCCTGGTCTCTGCTCCTTGTGTTCCCTTTTCACGTTCCTCCTCCTCCTCCTTCTCCTGTAATTCCCATTTTCAAAGAGATCCAGCATGGATTCGCATCCTGTTGCAAAGCTCCAATAGTTTCCTTTCCCCTTCTCATTCCCTTCTGTTCTGGGAACCTGTGTTTATTTAAAGGCAGTTCAGTATTTGTATGTGTTACAGATGCTGCTGTTCAGCATCTGCATTCATTTACATTCAAGAATGGTGTAAACACATATGACAAGACTTTAAAGCCTATTCTCTGTCATTATATGAGTAAAGATGTAAGCCCCATCCTCTTCAATTTGTTATCTATTAGCACACATCAGACAAGGATATACTCCTTATCTCTGTAATTGACAACCCAGAGAGGTTTTAAGTGATTTGCAGCTCAGCTGTTTGTTTCCCTTCTTTCCTAGTGATGAGATTATTGCTGCATGTATTTTTTTTTAGCCATGCACAGTGTGTATGTAAATACACAGTAACTGATCTTACCTTCACAAAACAACTGTTAAGCGATAAGTTATGTCGGATGGAGTTCTGCCAGGCTCTTTGATTTGATCTGTAGTAAGGAAATTTCTTCATTATAAAGTCATAAATGCCAGAGAGGGTGACTTTATTTGAAGGGCTTTGCTGGATGGCCATTGCAATTAAGGCAATGTAGCTGGAAAAAGGAAAACTTGCTGTTACACCATGGCCCCACTCACAGACTCAGTTTTCAGGACCACATGGGGCCACGTGTGCCTCTATCCTGCTTCCAAAATTCTCCCAGCGCATCTGCAGCCTGACCCGAGGTGTCCCAGGGAGAAATCCTGAGTGTGGTCGCTGCCTGTCCTCCACAAGCCCCAGGTGACACGGAGGGGGCACTGCCAGGCATCGAGTCCCCAGGGCTGCCTGCCCTGGCACTCAGAGCAGAGCCCAGGAGGGCTGCAGAAAGATCACACACACCTCTGCAACTCCGTCTGAAAAGTTTCCCTGGGCAGGAAGGCTGCAGTGGGACAGACCAGGCTCAGAGTCACTGTCCCTGGAGACCAACCCTGCTGGTGGAAAGGACCTTGGATGTCCCTGGGAACATCTACACCGCGCCTCTCCCCACCACACCGGGATTTTCTGCGTCCCATTCACCCGCTGGCACGCTGAACATTTAATTCCCCCCTTCCAGGGGTCCTGGAGGTTGGAGACTGTCTGAGATCTGGGCGCTTAAGGGCATGCCAGAGTTGCTGTGACCCCTCACGGGAGGAAACAAATCATGAACACTTCACACACAGAAAGGGGGGAAATCTGCCCGCTGCGGTGCCTGCACCCCTCGCACACAGCTGGCCCCATGCTCCCCTGACAGCTGTGATCCCACCAGCCCAGAGCTCAGAAACCTCACCAGAGACAGGGGGACTTGGAAAAACTTCATCTTACCTGTATGCTGGTCTGGTGAATTTTTTCTCTTCGTCAGAACTACAGGTAGGATAATCATCCCCATCATAATTGAAGCAGTTATAGGGGTACTGCGTGTTGTCAAACATGGTCCTGCTCCTCGCTCAGCTCCTGTGGAGTGAGAGAGATGGAGTGATGTTTCTCAGAGCTTGGACTCCCTCCTCCCTTCTTCCCTCCCCTCTGTCTGTCTCGTTCCCTCTCTCCCCCCTCCTCACACTCCCTCTCCTCCGTGCACCACACACTCTCCGCGATGGGGTGGGGATTGTTTTTGCAATTCTCTCGTCCCAGACAGCCCGTCTGTTCGGATATTATTTTTTGGGGGGGTGTTGTTATTGCTGTTCTTGCTGCTGCCCGCAGTGGGGTGGCACAGGCAGGCTGCTGGGGGCTAGAGAATGCGGGGTGAACCTTCGAGCCGGGGTGCGCGGTGCCGGTGGCTGCGCTCGGCTCGCTGGGTGGTCCAGGCTGGAGAGGGGCCAGCGCTCCCCCCGCCACATCCACGACGTGACAAAAGCAAACAGCACGATGTTAATAAATCATGCTTCGAGGTCTCCACTTGGAAATTAAACTTCGAGAACGGAGCGCAGCTCCCCGCAGCCCCCGAGTGCTCCCCCTCGGTATTTTTCTGTCCCCAGCGGAGCAGGGTGGCTTTCTTATTTATTTATTTTTAGAAAACCGACGTACAATAAACAGACGTTCCAGGCAGTAGCGCGCGCTCGTCCTGATCTGCAATCTATAATACAGTATAATAGACATAAATTATATTTCCATGACTAAAGGAAAATCTGTATGTTCAAAGAAAGTAGAACAGAGGGATATGAGGGACTACTGTCAAGCAGGAAAGTAAAAGGAAAATAGCTGCAGGCAGGAGAGCTGCCTGTGTGGGCTTTGATCTGAAGGATGAATTAGACTAATAGCCCTGTGTGTTGGCATCCAATACTGTAACAATTTAATAGTTTTTCAATGCTTTGGAGTGTTTTCCAACAAGTGATGTAAACCAAAGGCATCATGCACCATTTCAGGGGGGACTTAAAAGGTGTGTGCCACATGATAATTAAATTACTTGAAGACAGCTCTGTCCCAGGAAACAGCCCCAGGAGGAAATGGGTTTTGGAAAAGAGAAAGCAAATTGGTGTGCTGAGAGTTTCCCTGCATGGAAGTACAAAAGCAGAACCACAAGCAATGCAACTTTTGTTTTCTGTAGCATCTATCATACCAAGTATGTCCCCAAGCCCCTTTTGGAGTTAAAGGATACAATTAGGGGAAAATTCATCTGAGTGATAAAGAGCCCTTTTAAAACGATGCTTTAGTGGCTCCTAGAGCTCTGGCAAATATGGACATGAGGAGGCTTTCCCTGTGGAATATAACAAGATGTTGTAGCAGGACATAGGGGGAGCTACATGGCATGAGAAAAACCAAATCCATGAGGTGTTTTCTTGGGAATATGAAGCCAGAGCAGACAGCCAAAATAAAAATTATCTCCACTCTAAAATACATCAATAGGCATATGCACGAGGCATCTGCTGCAGAGGAGGTGTTAATTCAAAGGGTCAGCTACTGCTGCCTAAGGCATTAGCAGGGCTTTAATATTGAGTAAGATGGAGCAGATTCAGTGCAGGAAAATGAAGTATATAATGTCTGATCTTCATTCATACTCTGTCCAGCTGGACTAGGAGTTTAAAGTAAAGAAGATGTGTCACAGATTTGGGAAGATTATCCCCCACTAAAACCCATGATCCTTGAGACATGAATAGATGTCCACATTGATTTTTAGCAGTGGTTTGTTTCTTTGGAGGTGTTTTACCTCACTGAAATTCCAGTAACTCAGACTAAAGGCTGAAAACGTCTTGCTTCTGATTTATAACAATTTCAAAAAGCAGAACCGGGTTGGTTGACTGATTTTACCCAATTTGTAAGCACCCTTTTTCAATTTTTTGTATTATATTTATGAAAATTGGCTCGCTAAGAAAGTCAGACAACACACTTTGACCAAAATCCTCACATATTTACTGACAGTATTTAATAGGTGAAGTTTTCTGTGAGGGGAATTAGAGCAAAGGACTGTAGTGTCATGTATGTAGTAATGCTAATTATCTCTATTCCTGTGTTTTCTTGCAGGGGTGAGTGTAGCCCACCTGCCCATGCCAAGCACTTCTGCAATGTGCATTGCAGCTCATGGCCACCCTATTCCTCACCCATTCCAGTGGGAAACACCCTTGGATCAAATCTCCATCTCAGCAGTTGGTTTGTGAGACTCAGTTGAGCAGAAGGAGTCAGATCATAGCAGCCTGTGCTGGTGTCCTTGGGCAGCACCTCAGGAGGGAGTGGGACCACGGGTGGGTGGTGCAGGGGCAGCTCTGCAGGACACAGGAAACTCCAGCCACTGCCATCGGTGCCACACGTCAGCTGTGGGCGGACATCAGCACTTCCCGAGAGCTGGAGGATTTGGTCCCCGGCTCTGTAAATATCCCACCTGCTGCAAACCCACACAGACCCCGAGAAGAACACAAACCATTTCTGAGTCCTGCAGGATCAGAAACAAATTCCGTACGATCCCTCGTAAACTTGCTTCTGGAACCCACAGACGCAAAACCGGCGGAGTATTTCTCAAGGTGACTTTTAAAGCCTGCATGCTGATATTTTATCCCCAAATGAACGTTTACGGTCCAATTATAATCCTCGAAAACAATATTCATGAGGAAATGCTAACATGCTCTTGCATGTACCATGGTGGGGCGAGCAGGTGCCATGCTTATGGTGGCAGAACATGCTGTACAATAGTTGGTTTTTTTTCCCAGCATCTGTGCAGCCATTACAGTTCCACCAGAGCAACTATAACTCACCCCTGTCATTATCATAAAAGCATAATTTTGCCAGGCTAGTGTTTTCTTATGTTGTATATTTTCAGAACACAAAGTTGTAAAGCATTTGATTTGGGATAGTAAATAGGCCATAAAAACGCCGTGGAAGATTTGACTAATTTTTTAAACATTGATATTAAA
>VZRR01008588.1:0-23844 GCA_013398015.1 Oreocharis arfaki
TATCTCCCAGAAAAAAAGAACAGAAGAGAATCATGCACATCTGAGGGTGGGGAGGAAGTATATGCTGACTTCTGCATACAAACATTCCATAGGCCTCTTACTTTCAGGTGTCATGAGATTTAACCAAAATTCAAAATTCCACAAGAAAATATAAAATCTGCTATTGCCCCCAAATATATCCCTATCTCCTGGTTTCAACCTTAGTCAAGGGCAATGTTTCTTATTATCAATCTCCAAAAATAGTTACCAATATCTTGACCTTTTACACATCTTGCTTGTCTTTTTCTCTTAAATGTTTCACTTACTTATTTTTCTCTAAGTGGCCCCGGTACTATTTCCTTGAGGCAAAGAGATACCACAATTAAAC
The DNA here is from genome assembly GCA_013398015.1 of Oreocharis arfaki. Lineage (NCBI taxonomy): Eukaryota > Metazoa > Chordata > Aves > Passeriformes > Paramythiidae > Oreocharis > Oreocharis arfaki. Next base: position 368 of record VZRR01008588.1, read on the forward strand.
AAGACCTTGTCACTTTAGGTAGCAAAAATATGTCTCCGTGCACTTGGTTTTCCCGTAACACAGTAAAGTCATGGCTTCCACAATTGACCTCTAATCTTACATACAGATATTTCTTTCCCAAATGACACTTGGTATCAGGCTGCATATTTTAATTTACAAAGACAACAATGGTAATTTCATATTCCTTAAACACAGTAGCTCACTTTGTATTTTGCAAGGATCTTTTCCTTTGCTTTTATTCCAGCTCATCCTGCTTTTTAAGTCCCCATAATCTCTGCACATCTGCAAACTATTAGCACATTTTTCAAACTTGAAGTTCTGTCCAAACTCCATTAAAATTATCACCTTTTTATTTCAGATCTTGGCAGCTTATCTTTTTATGTTCTACCTGGCTCTTTATTACATTGTTCATCTTTTCAGCAGGAAAAGATCCCTTGCCACACCACTTTCGCGCAGAACCCTAGTTTTTCTTTTTTCTCTTGCTGTGCAGCTGGGTTTATTCAATCCTAATTTCACACAGATTACAGTTTATTATTTCATTGGTTGTATTTATTACTTGAGATACTTTTAAAAATAATAAATAATACATAGAAATAGCAGAGAGTCTTTAAAAGCTTATATTTAAATTCCCATTTAAAAGAAAAACACTACTGCATCCTCCATTGAGGACCTGTTGTCACTTGCATTGGCATTCATTTTGGATCATGAAAGAGGGAAGAATTGCAGACAGGAGAAAAAGAATGCAGTTTTCATGCAAAGGAAAACAGCTCTCCTGCAAGGTTAAACAAAGATAATTTTAGAAGCCATTCCCAGTAATGTATTTAAGCAGGTTTTTCTGATTCTAAGCAAAAACCTCGAACCAAAAAACCCCCCAAAAGCAACCAAACCCCACAACCACCACAAGGGTCATGCATTACTTTCAGCTAAAGAAAGAGGAATTCTCTCTACCCATATACAAATGAAGCAGTCAACAGCTTAAAGAAAGAACTTTTCATAAGATTAGCCTATTTAAAACAGCATTTTTTTATAGTCCACTTATTAATAGAGAAGGTTCATAAATACCAGTTCTTTTATACATTTAGATTGAAATCTACACAAAAAACATGCTATCTCTCTTCGCCCACATGATTTCAGTTCTATTGAGATGTCATAAACCCCAAAACATCTGACAGATTTTAGATAATGTCACTGAACCCTACTCTGTCTCTCTGTCTCTATAAATACAGCTCCTCAAATATTTCTTCAGCACTGATAACTATATCACTTCTAGGTACTTTGGCCCCTTTTCAAATGTAGATCATGTGCAACACTTGAACAGTCTCTTACTCACGCTGCAAGTATAAACATAGCTGAGATGCCCACAGCTGAAAGACTGCACACACACAAGCCAGTATCTTTGGAGACACAGATGGAAAAATGCATGTATAAAACTACTAAATTATTCTAATGATGTGTGTACCATAACATGCATTCCTAGCTGTCTCAGGTACTGGGAATGTAAGTTTGGAGAAGTCTCTTCTGCAGCCTCCAGTGGCTACATCAGTAGTGAAGCAGAGCAAGAAGCACCCTTTCAATGCAAGAGAACGTGGTTTTGCACTTCTCCAGGCATTTTTGCCAAAATCAGCAGGGAGACCAGAAGAACCTCCCCTCTGCTCACAACATCACCCTTAATGTTCCCTTATTCTATGATGAAGCAAACATTACTGTTCTAAGCAAAGACTCTAGTACTCCAAATTTTCACACAGGCTTTCACCAGCTTTCACCATTTCTCAATGTTTTTTTGGAGGGGTTTTTAGCAGTACCTTCAAAAGCATTTGTACAGACAATAGCTTGGAGATCATCAGTTTTTCCCCACATTTGCATAATGTGAATTTTCACAAACAACAACAACAAAATAAGATAAAGTATTTTGCTGGATTTAACTAGCTGAAAATCGAATATTTTTGTAAAAAAGTAAATCAAGGAGTTTATTATCAAAAAGGAGGAAGCAGAAACTTCCACACCTTTGTAGTCTCACATTCAGAACTGTATTTCAAAACTCCAATAATACTTTCTCATGAGCACATAGCATTGACATGATTTTCACAAGAAACAAAACATGAAACTATACTACCCCTAGTGAGACTGACAAGCCCATTCCTAAAATAAGAGATCCTCCATCATGATTTTGTAAATAACCTCTGCAGTGATATGTCAGTTAGTTTAACAAAGTTTTAGAATAAATTTATCCCGCCAGAATGCTGATGTCTCAACACAGCCCAGAATAGTGAGCAATAACTAAGTAAAAATCAAAGCTCGCTAATTTTTTTAATGAAAAAACCAACCAACCAACCCCCAACATCAAAATTTGAATGCCTGGATTTTTCCTCTCTTTCTACAAGAACGTTGACAGTAATCTTGACTGTCTTCTGCCACCCCTGCTCCAACCCACCATCCAAACACAACCTCAAAGCCTTTGAATAAATGAAGGCTAAAGCCAAGAAGAATAATTTTGATTTTTTTTATCTTTTCTGAGATACAGAAAAGAGACATAGTTCTACAGTTTCCATAATATGACTCTGTGATTTTAATATACCTACAGAATGAAGGACAGAAAGCTATCCTCTAACATGAATTTCATCCAGTTAACCAAAGTGTCATAGAGGCTTACATAATTTGGAAGAAGTTTTGATGGTTTAATCCTCCTAGTTTAATGAAGCTTTACCCTTGAGATGTTACTTAAAATCTGATTTGGCATTGGACCAAAAAGTACTCTGCTTGTGCAGAATAAGTTCCATATACTGGAGTAGGAATTTCCTTGATACTTTTGCCTTACATGAAATGGACATAGCTTTATAGCACTGTTGCTCTCCACAGAACGGAAAAAAACCACATTTTTCATTTCATTTTCTAAAAGGAGTGAATCATCCCATTTTCGTTGGATGCAAAGTAAGAGCAAGTAAACAGGTCATGATATTAAAAACTCACCAAAAAGTATCTTGTATTGTACATAACCACTCATTTTAGGCTGTTAAAAAGTAACACCCAGTATATATAGATTTTCTACGAGAAGATTTCTTCAAGAGTTGTGATAGCATATGTGTGAATGAACAGGTGTCTGCCTACTACAAGCTGGATGCTGCTGCTGTCTTTTCAGTAACAGATAATTCTACTACTTTTTGATGGTGCTTCATTTCTTTAAGCTACAGAGTTGAGTGCTATGTGGTTTTTTTTTTTTCTGTTTGTTTAAATATGTTTAAATTTAATAATGGGAGCCAAGGTTTTCACACACCAACTTATACTTAAGACAAACATGAACTGAGAGATCTGATGGATTTTAAAAGATGATCACAATTAAAAAGGAGCTATTCAGACTGCACATTTGGAGAGAGTCTGTGCATTAGTTTCATAGTCATGCATGCATCCAGAAAAGTCATTGGTGTTGCCATAAAATAATTTGCAAAACCTTTAAAACTGGGGTGAGCCAATAATCTCAGTGACTGTCTGATCCCTCCTATTTGTTATAGGATGAACTCCTATTCCTAACCATCAGTGGAATGGCCGAAGCAAGTATCCAGCAGCAGCAGCTTTGCTAGAAAACTTATTTTCATAGAATATCCCAGTATTTCAGTGCTTTATTTTGACTCCAAGTAAAATATTTCCCATTAAAATCTGTTTTGAAAATATTTGAGGGTTTTTGTCTGCTGAAATATGACCATTATATTTCAGTAAGTAAAACTGCTGTCCCTTCTGTATACGTACAATTAATTTAATTCTAAGATTTTTACTACAGCAGTTTTATTTCATTTTAGGCAGGATATTCTACATGTACTGGCATTACAATATGAAAGGTTTTATCAAAGGAAATTATTTTTCTTTTTCTCTAAACACAACTTCAAAACTCACTGGATTTCTTTTTTCCTACTGAAAATTGACAAAACTAGATTAACAGTTCTTTATCTGAATTATCCCTGGACAAAAACTAATCTGTTTAAAAGTGTGATTCAGTTCTAGGTGTCAGGTGCCTGCTATGAAAACAACATGGAAATTTTCTCCCTGCCATTGCCACACCCACACAGTGCCAAAGATCAGAACAGCAGCATCACCCTTGTAGACTTCCAAGCCTTCAATGGAGAGAAAAAGCAGCATAGCAGGTGAAGAAAGCACAAGTTCAGATAAAGAGAAACTGGAGGGAAAAACAAGGAATACTAAAAAAGAGGACAATAAACACAATCCTGAAAACCCTAACTTGTAGGTACCTCAAACTTCCTTAAATTACTTTGGTTCTTCAGATAAGAGCAGCAGAAATTTACTGTGTTTATTTAAAGTATGATGCATTTAAATTTATTAAATAAGGATTTAAGGCATTTTATTACAAAGTACAAATCTCTACACAATTTCTGTTTTCTGACAGAGGGAAGCAAATACTCTAATAGATTTGCAAGCTGGATTTTTAAAGGGAAAAAAGGACATGTATTTAAGCCATGATCATAACTTGATGTCTCAACAATACGATTTCTTCTTACACTACTGGAAGACAACATCTTTGACTCCATACAGGATGCACTAATTTGTAACTCCCAATCACAAAATAAGGGACAGAACCCAAGCAGCAGAAAAGGTAAATAAATTGGACCACATATTGAACCTGTCTTAGCCTTTAGATAGAATAGTTGGAAAGAGCCCTCTGTTGCTCTCTTCTGGTTCATTCCACCAGCTTCCTTTATAGGTTTTTTTTATTATTTTTCACACTTGCAAGAGCTCAAACATCCCGAGGGCAAAAGAACGTGAGATTCCTTGGAGGTTTTCAAATGGAATTTTGCGATGAGTCATCACCAGAAGAATTTCCAATGTCCCAGCCCAAAGGTGATCCACTAAAGCAAAAAGATGGATTAGAGCTGTTGGCTAAACAGCAGCAAAATTTTATTATATATTCAAAAGATTTGCAAGGTCTCTATTCAGTGCCATTTAGCTTGAAAAGAAAAAAAAAATATTTTGACTAGGATAGCTAGGTGTAACTGAAAAGATTTTCTTAAAGCTAATTAATTATCAAAAATACTCACTGTAAAAGAGGAAATATTGAGACTCTCACTCAATTGCAATTTGAAAGTCAACCCACCTTTATGAAACCACCCACAAAAAACTTCAAATAATTTTCATTTGCTGTATTCCACCCCACTTCTTAAAGAATAACCTGAAAATTACTACAAGCTACTCTTGCTAGACTCATTTAACATACCAATAAAAGGGTAGTTTCATACAAACCTCAGTAATACTGAGGTGTGCTCTATGAAATAACTGGTGAGCTGACAGACTAAACAGTGAACTCTCCTTGAATTTTCTACAGGCGGAACAGGAAAAGCAGTCACAGTTAATAACCAAGTCACAACATTGTCTATTCCTGATGAGAGTGCATATTTTTATATAAATATTATTACAACAACAAAAAAGGCCAAAAAAACCTTACCTCACTCAAAAAAAAAAATCCAGATAATGAACACTGATAAATTCCCACCATGGGGTTAACAAGAGCACCTCAAGCTGTTTCCTAAACTCCAAGGACAGATGGTGGAAGAGACTGTAAGAACGACTTGAGGATTACTCACTGCTAAGAGATTCTCTACTTCAGCAAGGAACACCTTTAAGGAAAGCACATCCATCACTACTGCTATTGTATCCATAACATTTATATTAAAAACACAACAATGGAAAGCAGCAAGGTCACTCCTTCGAGTCACTAAACTCCCAAATTACTCCTATGTTACTTCCATGACAGAACTACCATGATTGCTTACTTGCTGTTAAATAGAAATCTGCAAAGTGACAAAAGGAATGAATAGATACAAGTTTTGCTAATGACATTTTGTACCACACACTCCATTGCACCACTGTCACTGCACTCTCTTGAATGAAATTTTCTTTTAACATCCACGTACGTATTACATGCAGTTGTGGATTTTACACACATATCTATAAAGTCACTTCTTCAAAATATGAACTCTGTATTGATTTATGAAGCAAACAGGGAAAACTTTCTACATGAATAAGCAGTGTTGTGTGCTTTGTTTGAGAAGTAAAGAGCTTCTAAGACACCAAAATCACGCAATTTGTGTCCTGTACATGCAAATAAAAGGAATTCTCCCTGTTGGCATTGTTTGTAGAACTTCTCTGAAATACTGAAGCATACAAGACATACCTAAAACAACTCTCTGTCAGGAGAGCCTTGCCTCGACTCAGACTTTAGACTTGTTCTTTGGTAAGTTTATACAACAATTCCAACTGTGCAAACACTAACATTAGCGAACTAAACTGAAATCTTAGTTTCACCCATGGAAAATGCCTTACAGAACTCACGTAAACAAAGTTGTCAGCTGTTAAACTTGGACTCCACGACTGCTCTAGGAATTGCACAAAGATCCAGTGCCCCATGATGTTTGGCCCTTTCTTCTGACAGGCCGTTTTAAAAAGCTACAGGAACCCTTCTCTCAGTAATTTGCCATGTGACTTCAAAATTCAGAGTTTTCAGGCCGTAAGAAATCTGAAGTGATTTAAGAAAAAGCTACAGAAAGTTAATCTATTCTCAGGGAAAAACTGAAATGAAATGCCTACTAATTAATGAATTATAACTGAAATACATAGATATTTTCCAAAATTTAAGATTTCTGAAGACAATAATGGATTGTAGATCCAAACAACCTATGGCAATCTTTCGATTACTCTTCATTACAACTTATATTACAGTACTTTATATAAGATTTCAAAGTGTGTAATAGCTTCTAATCTCTCCAAAATTTTGCTTGTTTCTGTTGGAAACTGTGACAAAAAAAAAAAAGGTCAACATACTTCTAAATAAGTATTAAATTAAGGGCAAATATGTACTGAAGACAATCTTCTAAATTGCCAGTTTCACTTACGTGGATTTGTACGATATGATTTCACTCCTTTCAGTTTTTTCATTTCTTCTCTATTACAAAATTGTCTATACAAATATAATCTGAATGTAATTTTTTTCTTTTTATTGAAGTCATTATACTCCACATACTTACCAGTTGCCTGTCTGTATTAATATCAGAGTAAATACCTCACAACTTCAACACATAAGGTGAAGAAACCATCACTTCATTGCAGACACAACATTGAATTTAGCCATTTATGAGTTATAAAACTTCATTTAAGTGCAGTGTTTTTAATGAAGCTCTGTTTACTTTGGGCTGTCTATATTTGTCACCAAATCATCATGCCCTGCAGGATGTAAGAATTTCTATGCATTGATGTTCTCAATCTTTGTTTGCCTAGTTACGTTCAGACTCCTGCTACATCCAAGTTTTCAAACCCAATCCACAAGTTGCCCTTTTCTAATACATATATTAGGAAACCCTTCAGCATCAAATGGTAACTACAAAGGGAAAAAAACAACCATCAAGAACTAAAATATCTTGAAACAATATCGCATTTGAAAATTAATTTTCCTCCAAGAGACATATTTAGCATGAACACAAAAAGATTGCCCGGTTGCCTTCAGGCCCTGAAATAGAAAAGGTACCATGCTCCATCAAGGACAGGAGAACGAATCAGATCTCTGGTCCACCTCTCTCAAACACTTTCTGCATGCAGCATAATGCCCTCAAAAGGACTCAGAGTGGAGAGACCCCAGTAAATTACAGAAGCCGTACGAATAACAAATCAGCCAAATATTCTAAACTACGAATAAAGGAGTGCTGCTCCTAAGACCCAGAAGCATTCCCAAGCAGGAGCACTACACAAATCCCAAGAGTTTTTACAGCCAGCTGTTGAACACCTTGATGGGCACTCCACAGCAGCAAAACCTGCTCCAGAAAAGCACATCTGCAAGCCAGGGATCCCTTTCATGTTAAATCAGTAGCAACCCATCTTAAAAGCCTTTTAGTACTAGATACAGAGCCAGTGTGATTTACATGTTAAGGTCTCAATAAAGTCCTCAGAGATTTCACTGAACACCCTATTCCCATAAGCTATCCTGTCGACTTACTACTACACTAGGAAGCAGTACTTCTAATTTAGCACACAACTTCTGTACTGGTAAAATTCCAGACTGAAATAAGAAAATGTTGAGATGTAAAAGGGCTCCAATTCCAGAAAGAATAAATGGTAAAACCCTTCTTAACTAATAAAAATACAGGGCTTTAATATATACCCTTTTTCTTTTGCTCTAGACCTGAGGAGCTTCAGTAAACCATTTGGAAACTCTTTTACCTTTGAAATATCAATAGCTGTGCAAGGGTAATAATTTTATCAAGGAAAGGATCCAATTTCACTGGACATAGCAGTTGGGAAAAAAAAAAAAAACAAAACAACCAAACAACAACAGCCCACACCCAAAAAAAAAAATCTGTAAGCAAGCCTGGGAAACTGTAGTGAAAGTAAAAAAAATACCCAACTGCATTTTGTTGACACTTACCATCACTTTCCCAGATAAAAAATGAAAACTACAAGGTTTCCAAGTGCCCCTGAGGAAACTTATTTCACAGCTACCATAATTTGCCATCTGTAGCTTCCTTCTTTAATGACGCCTTTAGAATAGGCTTCATTGCAGATGAGTAGGAACTGTTAACTCTTCATTGTGGGGGTTTTGACAACTGGTGCAAGCTCTTTTAAATTAGCATTTCTTGCACATTAAAATGTAGGTTCCTCCTTTCCTACATGAATCATGACACACTCTGTTAGCCTGTTAGTCAGCAAGAACATACCAGTGGCACTTTGAAAGCTGACTATCTATTACTATCTAATAATACATTCCACCAATCTGCTAAAACTGAACAATGTAGAACTTCACATCTACATGTGCTATAATAATAGAGGCATGACTGATGCTTCATATATTTCATTGTTCACATTATTCGATGAGAAGTTCGAACAGACATGGAAAAGAATCTCCTAAAATTATTACATGTTGCTCATTTATTTTGGCTATCAGGCCAAAATGATTAATGATTTATTGAATTATTCAAAAAACACCCCCAACAGCCATTGAAATAATTTAAAGACCATTTGATAAGTAACATATATTACAAAACCGATTCACCCGCAATTATTTTTAGGTCTTATTTACTTTCTAAATAAACATCTGCATCAACATGATGCTGAGATCCACATTCACTGCTTTATTGTCACCTCAACCTTTCATTCTCCATCTGTCTCATTAATCACTTTCAGTCTATCATGACCTATGCAAGGAGTCCCTTAAAGAATATCCTGTAGTTAATACAGCAAACCAAAATGCATAATAATGTACCCAAGAAAAATATGAACAGGTGATAATGAAACTGGTGTGTTGCATTGTTTGTCATTTAACTGTCCAAGTCACGGTCACTTCCCTTTATTTTCACAATTAAGATCATCAGCATATTTGTGACAAACTTCATCTTGTACTTGTGTCTAATTTACCTTCATATCTTCTTATCCTCAGACTTAACAGTCTGTTAAACCACAACATCATAAAATTACATTTAAGGAGAAAAACTGCTTCCTACACAAAAGCATTGATTTCCCGTATTGTCACCATGCCTCCAAGACATCAATTAAAGGAATAAAAGAGACAAACAGCTAAAACATTGCTTTCAACCCATCAGTTCTTCTTTTCAATCTCACCAATGACTTTGTCATCCCCCTACCCCCATGTATATGTTTCAGCTCTTACCTCCTCCTGCAGCTGTGATCATGCTTTATGAAGGCTTAAACTAAAATCTGCACAACTCTGTATATATTTATGGCCCAAGTTAAAGCTATAGACGAGCTCTTTAGGAGGAAGAGTAGTTTGTCAGACTAGCATAATGGTGGTTGACAATAGCACCATAAACATGCAGTAAAACGGGAAATGGAAAAATTCATCAAGCTGCACAATCTCAGTGCGTGAGATATCCAGATATAGCTAAACAACTAATAAAAAATTAAATTGAAATACACAAAGGTGTTTTTGGAAAAAAGAAAAAAAAAAGAAAGCTAATCCTAGAAAGCAGTCACCCTATATTAAAAACACACCCATTGTCTTCCTTTAATGAAGCTGCACATTTATGCAAGCAAACAATATCCTCCAACCACTTAATATTTACCATTACAGTAATATAATCTAATAGTCAGTCAAATATGAAACCATAAAGTAGTCAAAAAGTAAATAGTTCCATGGAAATTTTTAAGCACTTGTATTTAACCATACTCTTTGCTTTATTTATGATCAAGATAATGTTATGTTCTTTCAGTGTTTTCTGTACTACACTAATGGGAATGTAATTTACCTAAACACCAAATATACCACTCACAGTCAGCATAGTCTTGTAAAATATAATGTCAGAAGCAACCTTTCATCCGTGCCCTTTTTTTTGGCTAGAACTATTTCTGAAATTCTAGTTTTATAGTTACTTGTCATATCAATATTTCCATTTGCAGAGGTAAGTAAACCTGAACTTTCAGCAAGATGTTACCTTTCTGACACCATATGCTTGAATATCAATTAATGTCATGTGAATAAGAACACACTTGTTTTCCTTTCTTCCCTTTTGCCAGCTACAATGAGAGAACACTAAAAAATGGAAGGCAGCATAGTATGTGAAGCTTTATCAAAATTTTAGTTTAGAATATTTAATCTGATTGCCCAACTCTCAAAAATTTTCAACTTCAGCAGTTACAATCGCTATCACAATCACATATGTAGTAATATGCCATCCTAAAAGGACAAAGGTCAGATGACAACTCCAAACTCTGGCTAAATGCCAAAAGTGGACTCAGAAATAACACTAACCCTGTCAAAGATGAAGGAAAGGTTATTTACAGTATTTCAGGAAAGGAGATTTCTTGCCTTTTTTTTTTTTAATGGACTCAGGCACTGAACATGTTATCCCTGGGCTTCAAGAAGTAAAACACATGCAAACTTTTAGATAAAGTGTAGTTTGGAGACAGAAAGCAGTAGCCTTTGAGCAAATGGTGTCTTCTTACTCTCCCTCACAGAGCCTAACGTGGGCTCTGCAGGGGTAAGAGCAGGAACAGTCACAAATCTTGCACAGTCACTCCCTGATACCATGTGACACAAAATGCTCAAGTAACCCAGAAAAAAATTAAACTAGACTTAGAAAGAACTTACTATGATTGAGCAAAAACTAGTCTAACTTCACATTAAATTTATTTAGAGTTAGCTCAACTAAGATCTGCATAAATCATTCGAGGAAAGAGGAAAAGTGCAGAACAAATAGTTTAGGTTAATTACTCTTTCCAAGATCTAATCCTGAGAATAACTGCATCCTGCAAAATAGCAACTACCCCAAACTCTTACTGATGATTGAAAGCTTTAATATTCTATTGCACTTCCTTTAAAAATCTTCTGCTTAGAGTATGTACAGGGCCTATTGTTAGTATGAAATTGGAAGATATTTTGTAGGCAGAATTTAGAAACATTTAGGAAAATTACATGTAGTATTGAAAGAGGGATTATGCAATAAAATAACATATTCTAAAAAATAATTCAGAACAGAGCCTAATAAAGAATATCAGGCAGCAACTGCTACCAGTAGCCCATTGAGGCATTTCTGTTTGGTAAGCCAGACCTTTTCTAAGGACTCAATCATGCTAATTGTCAAGTACATCCTGCAGGGCTGAGTACCCCCAGTTCCTGTCTGGATTTGGGCCTCTTAACTGCAATGCTGCTCTCTGCCTGATTCAGAAATACGTGGCTGTGCAAGACTAATGTACAAGAAGAGCGTATGAAATGCATAAGAATTCAAGGAGACTTAGGAGTCCAGGTGGACAAGAAGATGAACACGAGCCAGAATTGTGCCCTTGAAGCAAAGGGTTCTAGGCTGCATTATGTACAGCATTGCCAATAGGTCAAAGGAATTAAGAGCCTTCACCTCTGCTCAGAAAAAGGACCACAAGCAATGGGCATAAATTGAAATATAAAACCCCTCACTTAAACCTAAGAAAACACTTATTCACTGGGAGAGGGTTGAAATCTCCGGGCAAGCTGTCCCAGAGAAGTAGTGAAGTCTCCTTGGTGGTATTCAAAACACAACAGGACATGAACCTGAGTAATCAGCTCTAGCTGGTCCTGCTCTGAGCAGAAGGTTGGACTAGGTGACCTCCAGAGGCACTTTCAAACCCCACCCATGACTATGTGTGTGATATTTTGAAATAAATGAAAAAAATGTAGGGACTTGAGATGCTGCTGCTTACAGCCTTGTATTTCACATATCTGGACTAGACCTTAGAAAAGTAATTTAATAAAATCAAAGCCTACAGGAGTAATAGTCTACAAACTTTGCTAGGCTTTTTTGCCTGCAGATTTTTGCATGCTCTTTATTTTCTTATGACACCTTGTAAAATTCCCCCTATATTTTCACATGCATCAAAAGTACTAAATACCATTTTAAGGTCCTGATGGTAGCAGAATTAAGATGCCACCCCCTTCTCACCTCAGTAGGGAAATATATTATGCTCATCAATCATTCCTATTTCCGTCTAAAGAGAAACTGTGAGTGCTAACAGAAGAGAGTGTATCAGCTGGTTTTACCTTTGACACAAAGTACTTTGCTGGACTTGAAAAGGCAAATTTGGCTTTGAGTCATTTGGCTGCTCTTGGACTTTTCTACTATCAACAGTGACACTGTTAGACCATTTTGTCTCAGAAAACAGCTGATTCTTGTGCAAGCCAGAAATTGGTTCAAAGCATAAGGTTAATTAAATACAGCATGTATACAAGGGTATACACAATAATTTAAATGTCCTATAAGAGGGACAATCCTTAGAATACTGGAGGGAGGGAATCATGCGATATAGAAAACGGTGTATCCAGCACTGGTATTTTTAGCTTTATCCTCCCAGAACTGTAATTCCCACCTGGAATGGAATAGAGATACAGCATTTGTCCCTTCCCAAGTTCCCACATAATGAAATTGACTATACTTGGTTTAATTGCTGCAATACATATTGCTACTTGTTTCTCTTTCAACACAAAAACAACTACTTGCCTTAAAAAAAAAAAAAAAAAATCTGCAGAGTCATAGGAGAAGGAGTGGGGGACAAAGGTGCTGAGAAATTACACACATTTTCCAATCTGTCAGAAATAGAGCTTTTAATTTATAGATGCCAATATGTACAAAAATATCTAACTAGGAAGAGCATAAACACAAGCTTGTTATGGATAATGAACTGAAATTGCCCACTGTGTAAATAGGGAAATACTGCTGAGTCAATACAGTGTTGGGAGAGTGAGCAACGCAGCCCCCTCACTTACTCAACACTTTAAAGCTCTCAGAAAAAGACTACCCAATAAACATAGTCAGTTTAGAGATACTGGCTTACAGGTACGTGATGGCAATTGTGAGATTTTTCTAAGGCTTCTGAATTAACTCCTGACCTCAAAACTGATTCAAACCATAACTCTTTACAAGTCCATTTGAAAGAATCTCTTCTCCTCCTGAGTGGGTTTAAAAATACGCTATAAAATGACAAAAAACCCAAATCACTTTCGATCATACAAGAACAAATAATCAGGAATCAGGCTACAGTAAGAAAACCAAGCACTACAACCATTACAGGCAGGATTTTCTCCTTCAAAAAGACTAGCATTCATTTCCTAAGTGACTACTCCACCTCCAGAGAGTCCTACAGGATAGCAGTGAGCAGTTCTGCAAGCATCAGTGCCTGCAGGATAATATGGCCACTTATGTGGAACACTCAGATCCTGCTGCTTAACAAACATCCACTCGGTTCAGTTTTCCTCACTTGCTCCCCCTCTTTTTTCCCTCTGGTCCTTTTGAATGGCAGCAAACATGCAGATGGATCTTCCTTTCAAAACCTCCTCCTCCTGTGCCACAGAGGAACTCTAGGCTCCATCGGTCAACCCTGGAGTAGAAGGGAGGCTATTGCTCAGATCAAGCTCTGCATGAACCAACCTATTCCCAAAGAGATATTGTTATAACTTCCGCCACCACTAAAAAGTGGCTAAACTGAGACTCACTGGCCACGATTTGCAAGGCAGATCAGCTACTTCAAGCCAAACAATAGGACAGAATCCATCACAAGTACATTGTCCCGTGTTTGTGCAGTCTCTAATAAAGACAGAAAGAACAGAAGGCAAACAAGAGTGGTTAAACACAGCAGCACAAAGACTTCCAGGTGCACAAGGAAACCTGTTTCTGTGAAAAAATCTAGCACTTCAAGAGATGGTTATCAACATAGCTACAAAAAAGCATCTCCAGCATTGCTTGAAATGGAACAAAAAAAGTCAAAGAAAAACAAAAACCCATTGGTTATGCTAATGATTACTGAGCTCAAGTGGAAATTTGAGAAAAACTGTGTGATTTGGAGAACCTGATTCAAAATGGCACTCATCATGAATGACCAAAGAGCACGAAGCTCTACAAAAAGTGAAGTTTTTAGTGCCAGCGACTATCACGTTTTCCAAATGCTGCTTAATAACGTCCCACAGTGCCAACTAGAAAAAGAAATTGCTCATTTTTCTGTTGCTTTTCTACATTCCATTATAGTCTTGACTTGCATAAAGATGTGTTCCTTCATCTCAATCAATGCCATTATTTATTCTTCTGTGTTACCCTATACCTCAACTTGCAAGCCAATTTAATAAACCTTCAATTTGGAATCAAGGCTCTATACTCTGGTAAGTTTTAAAGCAAGAAGATGCCATAACTCTACTATTTGTTCACTAGATGTGGCAGGAACAATGTCATGCCCTGACAACTTGATGGGAAGACAGAAAAAAATAAAGATGAGGAATACAAGCACAACCTTTGTTAAAGGTAGATAAAGGAATCTGTGACAAGGTACAAGTCTCTTAATTTGCAAGAGAATGTCTTATCAGCTAAGACATTTTTCTCTCTCCTCATGATGATAATACTTGATACACTTAATATTGTAAAAAAATATAAATACTTGTACAGTTAATGCATAATACTGTATGAAATTTAAAGAAAATATATGTGTGGTATGTCTCAGCATCGTCATACAACAGCATTGTAATCCTGTCCCAAGGAGACAGAAAGAACTGAATAACTTCCTAAGACTTTTCTTGGTCCACATCTCTATGGGTTGGGGTTTTTTTTGTAAAAACAGGTTGCAAGAAACACTGTACCACAAAGTACAAATTAATTAGGCAATGCACTATTGTTATATAGATAAATACAGCAGGAGGAACCTCACAAAACTCAACAAGGGCAAAGAATGACTTGCATCTGGAGTGGACTGACTCCACCAGTACCACTAGGCCCAGAGTGCCTGGTTAGGAGCTCTGTAGACAAGGATACAGAGGTCCCTGTGGATGTTTGGCTAAAGATGAGCCAGCATGGGACTCTGGGATAAATGAAGGCTGATAGCCTAGTGGACTATAACAAGAAAAAATGCAGGAAACCCAATTTTCTGCACACAGTTTTTCCACTGGAGGGCAGCCAGGATGGTCAGAGGCTGGAGAAAACAGGGTTGGAAAAAATAGGATTTTTTCAGCCTAGAAGAAATGAAGGCTCCAGGGGGAGCAGAGCTCCAGTACTACAGGGAGGCTATCGAAAAAACAGAGCCAGGTTATTCATGGTGGTGCACAGTGGAAGGCTGAGAGACCTTCACGCTGCCATAAAAAGGTGGCTGCAACTGGATGAAGGGGAGTGGGCAGGGAAGGTTTCACCACGAGGATAACAAGGCTTCAGAATCCAGAGAGGCTGTGGAATCTCCATCCTCAGAGACTTTACAGCCCCAGACAGCATGGGCTTAATTTAATGCTGACTCTGCTTTGAGCAGGACCTTGGACTAAATACCTCCTGAGATCTCTTCCAACCCGAGTGATTCTGCAACTCTAAATCATAAACCCAAAGAGATCCAAAGAAACTTCTTAGATGGAACAGCAAGAAAATCCTTTCTGCATGATTATTTATATAACCCTTGTACTGCTACTGAAGCTGTCTTTTCAAATGTCTGAACAACTAATTTGAGGACTAATGTATTTGACTATGCTACCATCAAATTAGGAGAAG
The DNA here is from genome assembly GCA_013398015.1 of Oreocharis arfaki. Classification (NCBI taxonomy): domain Eukaryota; kingdom Metazoa; phylum Chordata; class Aves; order Passeriformes; family Paramythiidae; genus Oreocharis; species Oreocharis arfaki. The sequence continues at coordinate 16,351 of VZRR01008588.1, forward strand.
AAAGCTGTTCATTTCTCTAGCATTATTTAGGTTGGAGAGGCAATTTAGCAAAAAGCATCATTAATGTTGTATGAAGAACAGAAACATATGAATCGCCAGCAAGCAGTTGGTTAAATAACCTAAGTCTTGCTAACTCTCACACGCTCCATAGCTTGGTCATTCTCAGGACATAAACAGTCTAACAAATACATCTCCAACTTGAAAGGCCAATAAATCAACAAGTAATCTAAAGAAAAAAAGTAATTTGCATAGAGCTATTTCACCGCAAACTGTGACACTTCTTTCTCGTGGGGCACATGAAGGATCACAGGAATGACAAGACAGGATATAAGTTTTGAAATGTTCATTTTATCTAAAACCAGTTTTCACCTGAACATGTAGCTTTGACTGCCACAGCAGTGATTTTTCTAGGGCTGCTTCCTACACTACAGAAGTCAACACTATATTCAAGAATTGCCCAGAGCACACAGGCTGATATTCTGCAGGAAGATAACATAACCCTCTTTATTTAAATGCAAAAATACTAAGTTTGTTCTCAAACTTTAATTATCACTGACATGAATTATGCCTGAAATATACCAAATAATTTGGCATGGGCTTTTTTTTCCAGTGCTTTAAGGTTTAATATGATATACATTAATTCCCACAATGACAAACAAAGAAAAAATATTCTATATGCAGCCAGTAATTTCCCACCAAAACAGTACTGTTCACAGAAGTATAACTGAATGCCTTGTCCTGACACTGGCTTGCCTGCAGCAAAACACAGAACATACCCCTCCGCCAATACACAAATGTCCTGACTTACCTGATGTGATATTCTTATTGACTTCAAACATACTCCTTATTCCTGTTCTCCTGGAAGTCTTATTTTTCAAGGAACCATCTGAGGGATCATCACATCCCAAAGGGGAAAAAAAAAACCCACCAAAACAAACATAAAACTACAACAAAAACAACCTCCAAAAAAACCTAAAACTCAAGCATCTCCTTTCTGACACTCGATGGATGCTATTCCCACTAGAAATCAAGAGATGGCATTTACCTGGCATAAACCTTGCATAAAAGGAGACTGAAGTGCAGTAGCTAAAAGATGTCACTATAGCATTGAGTTTGCTTGGCAAAAAGGAATTAAATAAGTAAACATATATCAATAATCACTCTTTCTTGAATCACTTCCATAATATGTTACGGTTTCTAACACCAAAAATGACACTCTGGTAACAACTCACACTTCAAGGGAACAAATGTAATACTTATGAGTACACTTCTGGAATAAATATAAATGCTCTGAATTCCTTAGAGGAGAAATATAATTTTTTTGCTGCCCCAAACAACAATGTTCCTTTCCTCGAAAGAAATAAAAGGCCAACCTCATTGCCTTTAAGTTTAAGGCATTTCAGCATGAAAAATCAATTAGGCTGTTCATGAACTCTACAATTAGCTAGTTGTTTAAACACTGCTGAATTAGATGCAAAAAGAGGTGAAAGTGAGAACAAAAGTCTCACTTTCACTCTAGCACAATGTGCTTGGTTATATATTAGTTAGGACCAGTTATTTTCTAGGCTGGGGCTCTACTCGGAGCAAATTTTCACCAAAGATCTCTTGCAGTGAATGTGAGAGCCACCTTTTTCTCTTTTTTTAGCAGAGTATTTATTTCCTCATCTTCTGCTGGGCAAGTAATGAAGCAAACTGATTTCCAGTAAGCTTTATCAAAAGGCAATCAAAAGCTCAGCATCAGTACCAAAAGCAAAATTGCATTGATTAAAGAGAAAAATCATTCTAATAAAAACCTGATAGACAAGTAATTATGACTTCTTTCTTCTGTACAGAGCAGTGAAAAGACAAAGATCTGTTAACAAAAAAACCCCAAGAGACTGAAGCAAATATAGGCAAAACTACAATTTAGTTCTGAAAGTCGCATTTGAAAGTCCCAGTTAGAACTGGTTTTTCATTCTCAGAAGACAGTAGATGCTACATTCACAGTATCACTAAGTAAAACTAACCTCACTGCACATTAACTTAGTTTAACTCTGTTCTTAATCCAGCTGGAACTCTGCTGGCAAATTTCTTTATTTTGCAAATTTCACACATAAAACCACAGATGCAGGAAGAGTTTTGAGCAAAGAGTTTTCTGAGGACAGTTTGCAGCAAAAGAGAACTGAATTTTAGGTCAACAATTCTTATAACCAAAATGCCTCATTAAGCTGAGACATTAGTCTGGCTGAACTGCTCCTGGAACAGGTATTTGATACTCAGCTTTTCAAATACCCTGTAGAAAAAAAAGGTAGCATTTTCACACGCTATTTAAAAGTATCACCTAGTGGACTAGCTGTTCTTCTCCATCACCACATGATAAATCAGAAAAGCTAGACCAAAAGGGTACTGATTTAAACTCTAAGCATATTCCTAGCACTGCCCTACTTGCCTGTCCAAGTTATAAGACTAAGTCTGGATAAGACAACTAACTTGGGATTGAAACCAGTAACAAACTGGCTCATTTAGGTAACTGTGGTTTATATAAAGAGTAATGAAGAAGTCATTCTCATCTTAAAAACGAAAATTCTTGGAAAAACAAAAATGCAGTCAAATTTTGCAGACTCAGTTTGAATGCCCAGACCAAAACAGAAGAGGTCCTTTTTGAGGTCACTTAAAAAAAAAAAAAAAAAAAGATGAAAAGCCAGACTGAGACAAAGAGCCTTGGGTAAGAACTTAACTTAATTCAGCTGTAACCTAGGTAGTGATTTTAATTATACTGCTGAGGTAAATTATACAGTCAGAGGATGGGCAAAACCAGCAAATTTGGCATCTAAACAATGTTTCTCGGCACAGGCAGAGAAGGCAAGGGAAGTAATAGTCTAAAAAAGCAAATAAGCTTGGCTTAAATACCATTCCAAATTGCCAAGGGCAAATATATATTTTGTGAAAGCACCTCCATACCCCTTAAGCACAAGTTGTGCCATTTACCAAAGTATTCAGATTCCATCAACACAGTATTTTAGTCACACAGATTATGGAGCAATGGGTGGAGTTCTTTATATGGCCTTGGCACAACCCTACAGCCCCTGTCCCAGTAGGATTTATTTTCATAAATAATAATACCGCTAGGGATGAAGCTAAGTTAAGCTATCTAAGAACTAAGTTCACATCTTGCAGCAAAGAGGTCAGTAAGCTGCATGTCAATAATTTATTTCAAGAAACAGTTTTGGACTCCGACCCGAATACCTCCCCTAAACATGCACAACAGTGTCAAGCATCTGCTTGATACATCCTAACATAACAGCCAGCACTTTTGGTGCTGGGAATTTCCATTTTTACTCACATGTACACAACATGGGTAGTATAAAGGCTTTTACTAGGAAAAAAAGGGGTTACATACTGAACTGAGGCTTACAGATATCTATTTTCTTTTTTTTCCCCCAAGACTTGCCTCCATCTGCAGCCTTCACCAAAGAAATTTTCCCTCAGACAGTGAAATAAATAGCATCTGGGAATAAAACTCACTTACCATAAATAAGTTGTGACAATATAAGTGAACCAACGCAGAAAAGTATCCACATCACACCTTCTCCCTTCTACACCAGCAGAAACTGTGTCCTCACAGAAAAATCATCACAACAAACCCCCTAAACTTTATCCCAAAGGCTCCTCCTCTCCCGGTTCTACAAAGCAGAAACTGTTTGACAAGGCCTTAATGAAAAACCGGTGTGAACCATTAGCCCGGGTGTTTCCATCACCTCCCCTTCACGCAGCTGCACCCACTTTGCAAACGAGCTCTTGCTGTCTGAAGAAGCCTTGGAAATGCCTCAAAGAAGTCTTTCTTCCATTTACCATCCCTCAGGTAAGATAAAGTTCAGCTGCTGTGATTTTACCCGTGTCCTGGGTTGCAGTATATTCAACCCGTTCTGAAAAATGTCCACATTATCACAAACACTGTTCTGTCGTGCAAGGAGCAAGCTGTGCTCCTGTCTTTGATTGCAAGGTGGGTAAATTCCCGCAGCAGCGAAGCAGATAGGAATGGTGCAAGGTAATTTTTCACTAAGTAACATCCATCAGAAAACTGTTAACATAGATGACAGTATCCAAGTCTCTTGTTAATTACTTGACTGTAAAACTTAAAGAGCTTTAAGTTGACGAGTGTTCTCAATGGAACAGACATAATTAATTCCTTAGGAAGGGAAAATAAACACTTTGAAAAATGCATACTTCTACGTACAATATAATTTATGTTTTCCACATTTCTGCTTCTTCTTTCCCATCCCCTCACAGACCAGAAAACATCTAGGAGATTTATATCAGCACTTTAACCATAGAAATAAATGTAGAAGTTAACTTTCCAAGACTTAAATAACAACAAATGTGATATATGAAACAAAATTTGGAACTGACAAAAATGCTACTATAGGAAAAGATGTGTAACTATTGTTGAAATAGAGTATATTTCATTAAGGTGAGACCATTTTCTATTATTTCTAAATAGTTAGTCTTTACTAAATACTAAAAAGCAGACAAAAAAAAAAGGAAAATGAAAAAAAGCATCTTTCAAGTGTGCCACATATTCTCACATGGCTTTTAGGTTTAGTAAGCACGAGGTGAAGAAAACATTCAAATGCATTATTTTTATCTATTTTTAAATGGTTTTTCTCCTCAAATATTTCTAGCAGCAAGACCCAACAATGTACTATAAAGAAGTCAGTGAAATGGGATTGATTAAAGCAGCAGTATTTTTAGATATGCTGTGAGAAAAACACAGGGCTATGCTTCTAGTGACACTAGATTTTCTTTTAAATAGCAAAAGGATATTTAAAATACAGTGTTTTAAGTAACCTATTAAAATCTAAGCTTCCCTTAATAGAAGCAAATCTCATTTTTTTCAGAGTGTGTTTTTTTAAGGATAAATCAGGGAAAAAAGGGTCACATTTAACTTTTTACATAATAAGGTGTGACAGAAAAGTATTCTTCAGGCTTTATATGGGAAGAAAAATGTACTGTCAGTTTTTCCTCCTCTTCCCTAGTCTTTTTCTCCTAGTCTATATTGTGCTGTACTGGCAAATGGAAATAAAAAACTGTCCTATTACTTTCTCTTCTCTAACATCTTCAGAAAAGAGCCTGATTTTTTAGATTTTTTTACATTGGGTATAAAAGACCATCTACTTCTCTCCTACACATTTACCCATTTAAATTTTCAAGATACATTTAGCTGAGCTTGGGAATCTCAGTGGGGTTTCAATCTATTATGAAGCTCAGATTTTAAATCATGACTGAAAATCTGAGTTCTCCTGAGTCCTGGTTGTCTGATTTCTCACACTTAAAAACTGTTTTTACAAGTAAGTCAGCCACCTTGCCCTCAGACAGTTTTGCTCTGGACATTATTTCCCACATGCAGAATGAGAAATATTCCACCTCATTTGACCCCCTCTATGCACACCTGGTGTGAAGGAAGTTTTCCTGTCTGACCATCCAGGAGCCAGTCTGGCAGCCACACTCCCACCACCAGAGACTTCAGCTGCTGGGGCCAAGGTCCTTCCACAGCAGGAGATGACAAGCGTTACATCATCCAGTGTAAAACTCCCTGCTCCAGGGGGGTACCTGGGCATTCCCACCTGAATCTGAGTGAACAGGAAACCCACTGGGCTCTGTGTTATCTGGGCTTCCTCCACTGGGTCCAGACTGCAACTAGCACTTGGATAAGAATGGGACCCTCACCACTGAGACGATGAGAAGAGGACCAACAGAATACCATCAAGATCCACAGAGTGGTGACGTTTTTTCCACTTAATCTGTCTCTCCGTCACTCTCTTTCTCTCTCCTTCTCTCTTTTCCTATTTCTTTCTACCTCTCCCTCACATTTACTGTTAAATAGAAATCCATACTATTGACCTCAGCATATAGCCTTGTTTCCACCTTAATTCAGGCAGAGACATCTCTCTAATAATTTTAACAACCAGACCTTAAGAGCAGGTAACACCTGCCCTTGCTCTCTTGCTTCAAAACCAAAAACTTATTGGACTGCAATACAGAGTTTGCTTCATGTCAGTTACTCTGTACAAAACCAAACAAAAAAACAAAGATGGCCAGGAATAAGCATTATGATAAAAGGATGTACAGATTACATGGGGAAACACTCCACAGGTTTCACTCTGCTGTAGAACGGATGAGGACAAAGGCAACTCTGCATCTGGACTGGGAGTCAGCCATAGTGTGGATTCAGGCAAAGATGAAAGTAACAGCTGAAAGTGCAGTTCATTAAGAACCAAGGTAACAAATTACTACCAGACTAGGAAATCCCTACTGCATTTCCCACAGTCAGTAAACTCTAGCTTTTTCAGACTCAAAGGGTCAAAAATTAAGGTTGAACTGTGAGCTGTTAGATGGTAACATAAAAGCCATCTGGATCACTCACCTGCTCCTAGCAAGGTATTACAGTAGGTTATCTGAATCTCATAGTAAATTTTATAAGATGATCCTGGTTTTGGATGACAGCTGACCTCACAAAAACTTCATTTCACCTTGATGCTGTTTTACCCATAACTTGCCGGCAGACAGAACAAGACAAAGATGCTGATAAATACAAAGGGCAAACAAAGAATGATCCTTCTTCCTTTGCCTTTCAATCTTCTTCCTCAAGCTGTTCTTGTGACACATTGTGTGTTTTAAACATCAAAGCTTTTTTCAGGCCTGCAATGACAATGTTGAGACAGAAAATACAAAACTAGCACAAGCAGAATGTAAGGAGTATGTCACTGCCCTTCTCCTGCATATTTTTCTTTCCCCAGAGCTTTCATGTATGACAATGTTGCATGTCATGAAGTACTATATTGAACATCATAATGTGTGACAGTTGTGTAATTTTCACATTTAGAATAGTTGCTCTGTCTGGGGTATAAAGTCCTTTTTTTTTTTTTTTTAATAAATGTACATCTAATTTTGAATAAAGATGTTTATTTACATGAAATGTTGAGAGCAGCATGCAGATCCTGATGCACAGAAAATCAGTATGATGGCTGGTATTAAGAAAGTATAGTTAACTGATTATAGCTGGAGCTTAAGTTTAGGACTCCGCAATGATCTTCTGAGCTTTGTGCAAGTGATTATTATATAATTGAGTCTATGGTACTTTACAATATTACAAAGAATCCTGAGGAACAACTAATATTTATAGCATAATTTAAGAGCCCAAGTGAAAGGCATGTTTAGCAGCATGACAATTAAAATTTGCTAGTTTAAAATAAAAAAGTCATTAGTGGCACAAAAAATTCAGGGTAAGTGTGAAACGACCTGGGCTTATTGTTGCTGATGGAAGTCTTCTCAACCATGCCATGTGAAGATCCGCCCTGCTACTAATTTTTCATAAAATCACAGAATAATTCAGGTTCAAAGGGATCTCAGAAGGTCACTTGATCCAATCTCCTGCCCAAAGCAGGGTCAGCTGTTCTTTAATCCTTCCTGAGAAGCCATTAATCACTCCCTCAGAGCTGAGTTATCAAGAGCATC
>VZRR01008588.1:24834-97622 GCA_013398015.1 Oreocharis arfaki
ATAGGTAACTGATTATAGCTGGAGCTTAAGTTTAGGACTCCGCAATGATCTTCTGAGCTTTGTGCAAGTGATTATTATATAATTGAGTCTATGGTACTTTACAATATTACAAAGAATCCTGAGGAACAACTAATATTTATAGCATAATTTAAGAGCCCAAGTGAAAGGCATGTTTAGCAGCATGACAATTAAAATTTGCTAGTTTAAAATAAAAAAGTCATTAGTGGCACAAAAAATTCAGGGTAAGTGTGAAACGACCTGGGCTTATTGTTGCTGATGGAAGTCTTCTCAACCATGCCATGTGAAGATCCGCCCTGCTACTAATTTTTCATAAAATCACAGAATAATTCAGGTTCAAAGGGATCTCAGAAGGTCACTTGATCCAATCTCCTGCCCAAAGCAGGGTCAGCTGTTCTTTAATCCTTCCTGAGAAGCCATTAATCACTCCCTCAGAGCTGAGTTATCAAGAGCATCGTGAATTGTTTAGTAACTTGATTACAATCATTAATTAATCAAGCCTGAATTTTGCTAATCCAATTACAGTACTCTCAAAGAACTCAAGGCATGTTTGGATGCACAATGCAGTTACTTGTGATACGGGGCAATTCATAACATTTTGAAGATCAAGACAGTGTGGTTTATTTAGCAGTGCCTTTGCCAAGGGAGCGTAGACATAGGCATTCTCTGTTAAGGAGCCAAAGGGTTTAACACTGCCTGTTAACTGTATAGAGAGGGACAGAATGCTTACAACAACTCTTCTATGGAGGGGGAGCCAGGCTCAGGCAGCCATCAGGAAGGGGGAATATTACTACAAATCTGAGAGTGAGGGTGCAGTTCACTAGAGGTCACTCATGATTTATACACTGGGGCACCTGAATTACAAACAGCACAACTGGCCACAACTGACTTTTAACGCAGAGCTGGTAGAGAGCAACCTTGTCCTGAAAACGTGGATAATCAGAATATATTTCCTCTGTGCACTTTAGGAATGGCTATGAATGACAATCTCTTTTGTTTGAGCTACTGTATATGTTTATTTTGGGGAAGAAGAACCACAATAGGAACAAAACTGAAATTATCATCTTGTCTGATTGACCACAGAATTTGATCCACAGAATTCTATCCACACAAACCATCTTCTTTACCTCAACATGTTATATAGCCCGTAAGATCAGTACTATTCTGGTGCTTCAAGGGGACAGAACTATTAGCAGATAAAAGTTATGAAGAGACAGCTTCTGTAAAAATGTTTGCATCTACTTACAAATTAACATACATCTTTGCCTAGTCAGAGTTCTCTGGCAAGACTCTCCTGCTGGCATAAACCACCACTGCCCTATTGCTGATCTGTGCATTTCAGATGATTCAGTCCACCAGAAACTGAGCCATTCTTCCACCAATATTTTAATTTTCTGTTTATACAGAATTGCTTTTGTTCTTCAAAAGAAAAGAAAAAGGCAACACACATAAACTAATGGGATGATAAACAAGTGCTTATTTGAAGTGGCATTTAAATTTACTCTCTAATCCTGCAACCGCTGGGGAACCAAACAACTGTGACGGGATCACAAAAAGCAATCATGAATCTATGGATCTCAGTCTAAAGGGAATACACCTAAGGGAAGTACAGTTACTTACCATGCATCTTTCATAACAATTGAGGGTTTCACACAGACAGGAACTGAAACATTTGTTAAATTTTATTTACCAAAAACATAAGTAAAAAAACCACAACACTAAAACATGATACAGAGTTGCAAGGTTTGAAGAAATCCACAGTATAATAGGGGAAAGTTTAATGCATACTAGCCAAGATACAGAGAAGGTGACAGAGAAGCAAGCTAAAAATAAACCTGGTGGGTGGCAGTGTGGGCGTGTGATTCCACTGGTTTAGCCTGAGAGTTTTCCCCAAAGCCATACAGAAGGTCTCAAATGCATCTAGTTAAAGCCTACTTTTAAAACTGTTAACCATTGATATATCTGAAGAGGCTTTTTGTTTGTTTTTTTTTCATTGTTACATCTGTTGCATTCTCTCTCCTTTCCTTCTGTCAGACACACACCCCTGGCTACTTTAACTCTCCTCCACTTCCAAGTCTATGCCTGTACTCAAGGCAGCCTCTCTGGGTATCTGGACTTCAGTGACAACACATTGAATCTGAATTATCTTTTTTTAAATGATGCTTTAAATTATGCTGTACCTCATAATAAAGCCACAGCAACTTGCTGGTTTGCTTCTGCTCCTGTGATATTTACAATTAACCAGAGCATAATGTCATAATGTCATCTCACTCCTAAATCCAAGGCTGTGTGAAAAGAGCAGATAGAAATGCACTCCAATGAATGTATTACGCGCTCCCCAGCCCCCAAGTTTAAGAAGGCTACATTCAAAATCCTCTGCTGTAATACCAACATGATTAAATGACTGTGTTTAAAGGCTGTAAGTTTATAAACTGTACTGAAATAATTTGTAAAGAAATGATTCCATTTCTCTTCATGAGCACAAAACCTATCACATTCTATCATGAAAAGCAGTATTTTTCATTCTTTATACAATGGAAGCAATCTTCCTAATACTCTAAGCATGTTATATATTTCATGCATATCCTATACAGTTGCAGAATGGGGACACAGCAAAAATATCACTTTCTGCATCTGTAGAATTCCACCAGGCAAACAATGAAGCAGAGCTTTGACTCATTGGGGGCGCTTTGACCAAAATTTGCACTTTCTCATCGAATATAATAAATTGAAGTTTATTTTAGGTCATGCCCAGTTTCATTAATGTTAGTATACTTCCAGCTTTATACACCATTCATAAAACATCCCCATAAAGCCAGGCACAGTGGTGATACTATGGCTCCCCTGCATAGTCATTCTGCCCTTGCAGACTGGGTCTTCTACAGTCATAATTAAATTCAATCAGCACTAATTTATCTTGTCTTTGAGCCAAAATTATTATACCGAGATTGGCTGGAAGGAGCTGTAGGGCTTTCTTTATTCAGTTATTACAGGAATTGCATTTGTTTCCAACAACTAATAAATGGGAATCGATAGAGCTACAGGACAATACAGTGCCAATGATGTTAAGCTATGCAGATTAAAACCATTTCCAGATATAAGTACAAAAGGCACTTAAGAGAGGTGGAAATACACATTTTCAGTCTAAATGTACCATTAACAAATTCAACCTTTCACTAACTAGGGCCAAACCAAAGACTTCCAAGTTGTCTTTAGTACCAGAAAGAAAAGGATTTGTTAGACCAATATGTAAGGGTCACACTGTGTGAACTGTAGGTATGACTGTAAGGCAAATTCTAAAAGAGACTAAGTAAGTGAAAACAAGCTGGTATCAAATGCTGAACAACTACTTTGAAATTACAAATAGTCTTGACTTCAGAATTACCTTGCCTGGTTCTTCTTTTCGCCAAAACAAATTAATTAAGGACAACTGCACACAAAAGAATAAAAAAGCATATAACAAAATACCTCACAATTTTGCCATGTAAAAAAATTCAGCTGTATTAAATAATGCTATATTTTGATCACCTAATTTTACTGCTATTCTGCTGTATGTCCAAACTACCTTCATGGATACAGAATACTTTTTCAGCATCTTTATTACTGTTCTCCATGGAGCTATAATGATTTATATGAGGATCTAACCCTGTTTTCTTTCCTTAAACAAATTTAACATTTCACATTAAATCCATTTTGCAGAACATCTGTTTAATCTTCATTATTAATACATGATCATCACAGATCTCATTCTGTTAGCTTCTGTATAAAATTAGTATCATGCAAGAAACAGCTTATTTATGAAGATTTCAAAATCTTAAGTACATTCTGTCCTTCCCAAGTCATAACACTTTTTTCTAACCAGATGATCGGCTTCCCGAATAGAATTATACTGTAATAATATCTGAGGTAATTTTGCCTCTGAAGTTGGTATTGAGCCATTGTTACAACTTACAGTGCAATGTTGTCTTGGCCCAAGTAAAAAACCACACCTTTCTCTAAAGCCTCTTTTTTCACCTTTACTAAGTGAAAAAAAAATTAATTTCAAAAAATGCTCTAGCAGTAATGCATAACATTTACCTCATTATGCTAGCAACACCTTGTAAAAAATTTCATAAACCAAAAATATACAAATAGCTTAAGTGAATGACAAGAAGGCACTGAGAAGCATTTCTCTATTAAAACCACACAAAACTTTATTGAAGTTGGGCAACCCTACAAAGCATCATGGATATTACATGAATTGGGTGTATGTATCTAAGTGATGCAAATGATAAGCTTCAGCTAAACTCTGATAAAGTAATTGTGTCCTTGGGAAATACTCACTTTTTGGATATTTTTGCTGATACAGGAGGTACTGTAGCCAAAGACATCCCACAGCCTTAATTGTTTAAGTAAACCCTGTACTTATCAGTCTACGCTACCTGGCAGTAGTGTCACAAGTACTAGAAAACCTGGCTGAATACCTGCCTCAACAGACAAAAAGAAGCTTTGAAAAATTGCTATGTTGAGTTTCACCTGTTTTTTTTCTCCACATCATGGAGAAGGGGTTCCAGTTTAAAAAAAAAAAAAAAAAAAAAAAAAAAAAAAAAAAAAAAAAAAAAAAAAAAAAAAGACAGAGTGGAAAGCCATAACTAAAAAGCCATAGAAAGAATTCAAAGTTTCAGTCACAAACTTTATATGTTCATTAGAATAGGAAACAAAATATTGTAACACAGCCTCCAACATTTTGAATTAACTCTTAACTCTTAAATATGACAACAGCGTCACAACAGGGAAATTTAACAGAATGCTTTTAGTGATTTATCCTTTAACTTTCACAAATTGTTTTAATTGTTTTGAATTTTTTTCTACTAAGCAATATTTTTCTGTTAATGAAGGGAAAAACAACACGCCAATACTTTATGTTAATTAGGTATCCTGATAACAACAACCATACTTCCCCAGATATTCTCTCAAAATTGTCACCTCCTCTACTAATGTTTGCAAATACAGGTAGAAATATATGACTAAAGTGCAATTCTTGTATATATTAACTTTAAACACGCCGTGCAGATGGGTTGTGATCAGCATAAAGATTAATATAGAATATGTGCATAAAAGTGTGTATATAAAATGTATGTTGTTTATACTCTGCTTTACATCAAAGAGAACAATGATCACCAATAGACTGGTTTGTTATATAGGGTTATTTTCCACAGTAATACTGATTATTTTTTTAATATCACAGTATATAAAATGGAGGCATTAATCTGCTGCACAATATCACAAAGAAATTAATATGGTTGGGGCTCAGTTCTTATTTTTTGCCTTCAGACACAAAATGAAAGAATCATGAATTTCAGTATTAAAACAGAAGCATTTTGCCTCCTGTCTAGAAATAAACACACTAGAAGTCTCTGATGGTGACAGGAGAGTGTTAACAACTTTACATGCATTTTGGATTGCCAACACATTTTTGCACATGCTTTTCCATTGTCCCTTGTGCATCTGGTCAAAACAATCATCTTGTTTTCTGTTATTCTTCAGCCTTTCCCACCTAAGACTGCGATATCAAGCAGTATCCTGACCTGTACCTTGCCACATTCTGCCTGCAGAAACTTCTGTCCATTCTAGATTCAACTGTACAAAGCCAGGGAGAGAAGTCTTGCTATCTCCCATTTAAAAAAAAAAACCAAACATGTTAAGGACTACCCAAAATAAAAATAACAAGCTATAACTCTAAATTTTTACAGCATTTAGGATACTAAAAATAATATCCTGATAACTGCAGTTATTGAAGGTAAAATACTGAATCTTAATGTTTTTAATCAGCACTACCAGTGCTTTCAGTGGAGAGGGAAAAGTCAATTTCTAAAGCTAACAATTAAAAATTCACTTACTGCTGGTTACTCAGGAGTTAGGTTGCTTAAAGTAATAACAATTTTGTTGCATTCATAATTCTAAAATATAAAGTTGGTTTGTTTGGTTTTTTTTTCCCACCAAAAACCCCTAAGATCTCTTTTCCTCTGGAGAAATAGCCAATATTGCCACTGCCCATCAGAGACCCAGAACCAGCAGTCTCTCGCATTTAGGCATTTAGTTTCAGAATTTGTGTTCTATTGACAACATCTACCTACAGCTATTAAACTGCTGTCCATAAAGCAGCTGTTGTCATGGTGGCCCTGGTGATTTTTTTTCTGTAAATAAACATTAACATAATACCTGATCTCAGTCTCTAACCAAAATCAAAAACAGCAGGCAAGAAGGCTTGGCGGAAAACCACAATTTTTTCATCACCCTAGAATAAAAGTAGAGCTTCACCAACTATCTAATTTGTTGGATATGGAAATCTTAATAGTTACCTCAAACATGCATGCATAATTATCACTGCTTTGGTCAATTCACTGGTGATGCCTCCTCTGTGCTGTAGCTTCCATTATTCTGACAACCCAATGACACCCAAGAGACACAATGTAATACCATTCTTCCCCTTCCAAAAATGAGGAAAGCACTTTCACTGTTGTCAAATCATGCTCTGAAAGATTTGATTGTGTTTTCCACTGTCACATGAATCCTTGGAGAAAAAGGAGCATTTCAAGGAGAACCCTCAAAGGAGGATGAATTCCCGGCAGAAGGAGCTGGGCGCTGTCCGTGGCGCAGGCCCCAGGTGGGGCTGTGTGAGAGCACTCTCAGGCCAGGCACGGCCTCCTTCAGGCTGGTGCCAACCAACCCACCTGGGCACAGCTAGGGTGGTGGTGCCTCAGGGAAAGCATATCTAATAAAGGCTAAAAAAACCTGTGGAGCAGTTGGTAGAGAATAGTTGAAAATTAAATGTGTGAGAAACAGCCCTGCGAACACCACGGTCAGTGGAGGAGAAGGGGGAGAAAGTGCTCCAGGCACCTGGGCAGATACCCATGCTGGGGCAGGTTTATCCTAAAGGACTGCAGCCCACTGAGAACCCACAGTGGAGTGGGCAAAAAAGTGGGAGGAGGAAGGAACAGATGAGAGGAGCTGTTTCGCACTGACTGCACCTCCTACTCCCCATTCCCTGGTCCCACCCTGGAGAGTTGACAGGAGAAGCTGGGGATGAGGGAGAAAAGTTGAGCCAAGGAAGAAGCAAGGACAGGCAGGGGGAAGGAGAAGGTGGGTTTGGTTTTGCTTTTTATTGTTCTACTCTGTTTTTAATCAGCAGAACATTACAATAATTTTTCTCCAGGTCATGTCTGTTTTGCTTATGACACAACAGGTAAGTGAACCCCCTGTTTCTTGACCCAGAAGCTTTCTCATCTTGTTCTCTTCCTGTACTTTGGTGAAAAAAGGGAGTGAGGCAGTGCCTGGATGGGTATCTGGCAGCGGCCAACCCACCCCAGAGAGAACAGGGACATGAAGGCTGGGTGCTGCAGGTACAGAAAGGCAAATTCTCATTGACTGCAATACCTAAGCAGGAGAACTGCTGATATCTTTTACTCCTCATTGCCCAGTTTGGTGACCACACACATATAAAATGAATGTCAGATGACAGATTTCCTATGTAAATTTGAAAACGCTAACCAACATTGCAGCTGTGATAGATTTTTGTTCTAATTATGTGACAGACATACATTATGATATGAACGTTGGCTTTTAAAAGTCAGAAGACTTCAGTGTTCTTGCAAAGAAGATCACTCCATTAAAAAGTACATAAACACATGACTAATTTTAAACACATGATCCCACTTACTTCAAAAGAACAGATCAGAGTCAAGTTAGATACTCAAAATTTAAAGTAAGTTAGATGACTATTATTTGATTCTTCATTTCTTAGAGATACCTGGGGAGTGTTTGGGGGTAAAAGCAAAAAGTAAAAATAATATACAGAATTTAACTGTTTTAACCAGATATTTAAAAGCACACATTTAATTCCAGTTTTATGTCGGTTTTCTTTGCCAACTGTGGAAAATAAATTTCTTGCACCACAAAAGAATGATTCTACATGTCTTAGCAATTGTCATTGGATTTTGGTTTTCCTATAGGTTCTCCCAACCTGCCTGTTAGGTAAAAAACACTGTACAAAAGTAAGTGTTAAATTTGACTTAAAACTGAGTATCAAGCTTCAAAAGTCTGAAAGTGTACTGCAAAATATAAATTCCCATCTGACAGAGAATCAAATTGTCCCTATTCCAGGAAATGCAGTTTGGCCATAACTTTTATTCCCTCAGAAATATGTAATTTACACTCTTTCAATTTAAAAAGGACACCATAAAAGGTGTCACCTTTATAAAAGCTATTTCAATAAAACTTTACTCCCACACTATACTTCAACATTAATTCGACCTTGAATTCTGAATTTCAGAAAGGTGAGTATACTACAATTCTTCCTAGATGACCATTTTAAAAAATATATGAAAATTTGATAGCATATCCACTGCATTTAAGACCACAAATTAGAACACTTGGGAAAAAAGATTCGATGCACCCTAGCTTTTAGGAAAACATATGTTATGGTTTGAAATATACTACCCCAGTTCCTTGAAAACAACTACAGTTTTCTAACAGGTAATTAAAGGTCTAGTAGACTTGCATTCTGGCTTCCCAAGATGGCAGAATACAAACAAATTATTTCATATAATTATACCAGTAAGGGGAAGGATATGAGTCCCTTCAATAGGAGTAGTTTAACCCTGATCTTGCAAGGACAAGTATAAGGTACACATCAACATAGAGTAGCAAAGCTAAGATCACCAAATACTAGCTGAATTACCGCAAAAAAAAACCAAAATCAAAAACAAAAAACAAACAAAAAAACCAACAAAACAAAAAAACCCCAAACAAATAAACCACCCCACACCAAAAACAAAAGCACAACAAAAAGAACCCCTGAAATAAAATCAGCTGCTTCTATTTCTTGTCAACAGACGTCTCTTGAGACAGAGTTCAACTGGCAAGTCCAAGAGGCCATTCTCAAAATACCACATTTTTTATTACCCTGTAACATCCAGTACAGGTGCAGTGAAACAATACCTCTTACTAAGTTGTAACTCCCCACAAGACAAGTAGTTTCTATGCACAGCCTGCCTCCTGCAGTAATGTAATTTTGTGCATTTCATAATGGCACTCACATCGTAGGCCAACATCTTTTCTTCAAGGATCTCCAGAATGGCACTCTGAAGTATTTTTCTCTACTCAGACATTCAGCCTTGCCTATGTTCCTTCACAGTTAGCAGCTATCACCTGCATTCACATAACTTCTTTTTGTATATTTCAGTACAGAAATGATATATAATGCACTGCAAGTCCTCACATGTCCTCTTCTCCTTGAAACAGTCTTACAAATCACTGAGACATTCTTCATAGTTAATCAGTTATCTCCCTACCCACTAAATGTGACACTTTATACTCTTAGTTTAGTAATGGTTCTCACGGCTATGTCCCCAGCCAAAAGACATCTTCTTAGTCAGTTTTCCACATTTCAGTTCTCTCAAACTATTGGTAGCACATGACATTATTTGTGAGACAGAGGGCTTAGCAAAATGACTGAAATCATTTTAGACTAAAATTTCTAAGGCCCACTTCTAGGATATATCTGACAATAGACCTGTCTTGGGGAGTAGCACTTTTCTAAAGACTTAGGATTTTTCTGCTTTCTTACACATGGGCTGCCAAAGCCATGCCATTTTGTCCTGTGGTCACAAGGAAAGCACAAATTGGATAAACAGTCAATAGCAACAGATGACTGATGAAAAATACTGGTCAGTTTAACTCCTATTAAGCTGATTTTTAATTCCTATCAGAAAGAGCAGGGCATCTGTGAAGATGGGAAGATTTGTTGGTTGAGCACAATGCCTGTTTGCAAATATACTGCCCCTCTTATTAGCAGCTGTGTCTGCAGTTTGAGTGTATGCTCTATTAGATGTTTCCATAAATTATTGATCTAAATGGTGCATGTAAAAAGCATGGGAAGATATTCCTGAGGCTTACAAAAGCATATAAATAAATATGCTATAATATACATGTTTTTTCCTTAAATATTTTCTTCACAGCGCTCTCAGGGTTATCTGGTTGCACTTCATGAACAGAAGTACTTTAGTCCACTATAAACATGTACAATAAATATTGTATGAGAGTACTTTCAAATGTAGGGCAAATTCTAAAATGCACAAAGAGCTGTGCATTGGTGGTATCAATTCAGGAAATACTCGATGGAATATTTTATTCTTACATTCTTTCTCAATATAATCATGCATTTACTATATCTGTTTTAAACTCTGTTCAAATGGGAGGAAGAACGTTTGGAGAAGTACTACTAACACTTTCTCAAATGTACAAAAAGAAGTGAAAAGTTGAGTTCAGCACACAAACGCCATCAAAAACATCTGTGTCCTAATTTCCCGCTCTGTAAAGACTTATGTATGAACATTTTCTACACATATGAAGATTTCTCTGTAAATACCTGAGCTTCTTACATATTTCAAAATAAGCATAACATGTGAGTCTTTGCAGGACTGGGATCTTTTCCAGCTCATGCTGACTTCAATGGGAATCAGTTTATCTATCCTTCAGTCAAACAAAAAGCATGTTAACATAATTAGACTAAGATAAGAATAGATTGGTTAGAAGTATCAATAATAATTGGGAGTACTTCAAATGCCAAAGCACCTAAATTTATCTGCAAGTCATTAAACTGAGAATTCCCTAGTTTCCTTGGTTTTTGTGCTTGCAAATAAATGCAGGAAGATGTAACTTCTCCATTTTCTGATACTGCATTTTGCACATCAATCCAAACATAATACCAATATGGTAAAGAAATAAACATTACCACTTATAAAAAAGGATATGCCAGCAGTTCATTCTCCTCTAGTCTTTGAAGTATTTAGGGCATTAGAGAAATATTTTTTTTCTTCCCTTACTGAAAGGGAAGATTATGGCAGAAATTTGGACTGTGAAGACAGTCTCCAAACTGAGAGACCATCATCTTTTAGACTGTTTCTATTTCATAAAGAGAGGGGGTTTAGGGGCTGTTTTTTGGTTTGTTTTTCGTTCGGGGTTTTTTGAGAGCAAGAGAAAAAGACCAATACTGTTTTTACGCTAGAATCAAGACATCTTTATTATTGGGCTAAAACAAACTGTACTTCTTAAACATGATGCTTAAAGGCAATGGTCTGAGACTGTCAGCTATTTCTTCACATCAGCAAAGAAACCCACTGTCATCATCAAGGCTATGTGGAAACAAAGAAGCCCAGTCTAGACCAGGGATGATGATATTTCTAGCCTAATAAGCAAAGCTCTTAACAGAGATGGCGCTTAGATTTATCATCCGGGTTTCTAGAAAAATTGAGTAGGAAACTGAGGCTAGGAGATTAAGTGTGCTCAAAAACGTCTTCTCTAAAATGGTGGGATGATCCTAACGCTTATACAATAAACTAATACAGTAATCCTAAATTATTCCTAAAGAAAGATTTATTGAGTGGGGTCATAATGTAAGTTTGATTTTAATAGATTGCTACAAGCTGCTCATGACCCAGTCCTAGCTGAGAAGTTTGAAATAAGATCAATTGCAAGGTGATATTCAAAGAATCTGAGACAAGAACTTTCCCATAAATAGCAGTCATCCCTCCTCTTTACCCACAGACTTGCCCTTTGATGAGATCCCATCCGGTCAAACCCCTTTTCTCACATAGACTAACAGTCTAAAATTCCTGAACCACATTCTTTCAGTGCTGGAGTCCTTGAAGCATAGCCAGAGGGTGATCCAGTGGCCTTTGGAGCAGACAGGAAGGCCTCCATGTCCTATACACAGCTGTGACCATGAAACTGTCCGTCCCTGTTACTCTAATTTGGGTTCTGAATGAAAACATCCAACTGTCCCATTAGATCTTTGATTTCAAGCCAGGGCTTTGCCTATAGGGCCAAGCGTCACCCCTTTCCCACAGGTTTCTTCTGCGTGCATGCATGTATACACACGCAATTTAAATTCACAGATGTGAGAAGAGGCAATTGGCTTTCTGTCAAGGTTAACAGAAGACAAATAGTTAAGCATATCCGAAAAGCAAGAAGAACAGTTCTGCTGCTACCGTACAGGGAATTTTCTGAAAGGGACATATTCCAAAAAGCTTTGCTGATTTTAGCACTACTAGTTTCCTTTCAGTTAGCAAGTTTAAAATCAGAATCTCAAATAAAGAAGATTTATTCAGAAATGTTAATGTAAGATTTTTGGTTCATTACACTCAGCCTTTTCTCTGACACAAATTGGATATTACCAACTTTTAAACAAAAATCACATTTCTGTCTGCATATTTTCTGTCTTACTTGCAGGAAAAAAAAAAAAACGTGAAAAAACAGCCATTTTGCCAACTGAGGTTAAAATATTTTCTTTATCCTCCAAGGAGGGTATTTTCTTTGTGTATGGTTACTAAATTTTCTTTTTAGAGCTGAACAAAGTTGAATATTCCAGAACTCAGATATTCTGTTATTCTCTTTCAATTGGATTGCATGATCTTTTACAGAATCCACAAGTATATTACATATGTAATTTCAAAATAGCTTCTCCATACTGATTGTCCTAGTGATCAAAAGACATAAATTACTGGGAAGAAAACAGAAAAACTGAGTGATAAGTTTTGCTGCAATCAATGTCTCTAATATGTATGAGAATGGGACATCATTTCACCAAAACAATCCATCTGTGAAGTATGCTAAAGGATGACTGCGTTTGGATACAGCAATTAATCACCACATTATTTATAGCACTTCAGAAGCAGCTTACAGTACATTAATCAGGGATAACTTCTGCTTAATTAACAGAGCTGCCAAAAACGTCAAACAAGACCATAACAAACTGAATTGAAAAAGAAAGCAATAGCAAGGGACTAGTAATGATGAAATATTCAAAGTTCCTCTTCAGCAAAGGTCTTCCCCCAGTTTCTCTTCCTGCAGCACCAGTAAGCAACAAACTCCATCGACAAACAACTGTGCTAGGTGACTATATTGGTAATGTTAGATACTCATGAGCAAAAAGAAAACAAAGCAAAAAGAAGTTGACTGCATCAGTTTTAGCGCCCTGCCATGCACACAGCCATGTGGATATGGAAGAAGCTGAAAATAAAGAAGCAACCTTATTTATTTGAAAGGTCTTCCTTTGTGCAGTTCAAAAGGCCACTAGAGCGAGAAGTTGCATGGATCACACCTAGATTCATTGTCTCTGCTTCAGCATGGACTTTGTTACAAGTAAAGAAGAGGAGTAGACTGGGGTTTGCCATTTAATCTGCTTTTCAAATCATGGCTCATGGCTCTCTTTCTTATGTAGAGGCTCAAAAAATAAAATCATGTTTTCCAGGAGTGTGAAAGGCAGCGTAACTCTCCTTCTCAAAGTACTTGAAAAGAAGTTTAGCAATTAAAACTAAGTAAAACATTAGTAAGATATGGAGAACACAAGTAATTTGCATGTTAGGCATATGCAAATTGGAAAATAAGATCTGGTTTAAAGGAATAAAGAACTTCATAAAATTACATGGCTATTTAAAGTAGCTTATATCCTAAGAAGTATTCTGATTTACATAAGCAAATTTATTTCAATTATTACATGAAAATGGTAATTATATCAAGTAAAAACAATTTTTTTTATTGAAAGCACATCTCATTATAGAAAACATTAATGATTTTTTCAATTTTGGGTCTTCCTTAAGAAGGGGTGATGAATAAAATATAGAAAAAATGCTTTTATTATTCAATGCACAGCTGAAAGTTTAACTATGAAGCAATTGCAATTAGGTTTTGTTAGCCTTTTTTTAGCCCGGTGTCCACAGATCTCCAAATAACTTGAGATATCCACTGGAAGGAACAATGAGGTGCTTATTGTTACTTGTCATACTTTAACATTCTATTACAAAAATACCCTGTTTTCACTGTTGAAACTGTCTGTCCTTATGTAAGTAAGGATGTCTAAATCTATTATTAGTCTAACATTTGACATGCATAAAGGCAGGTACATTTAGGAACTTATATTTAGTCTAAGACCAGTTTCACAGAAGTCTTCATGAAACTGTCACTGAACACCGGAACGAGCATGCACACACCCCACTTTAATGTGTATGTTTGTATGCATATTTGTGTTTATGAAATGGAAAAAAATCAAATGGACTGAAAAGAAAATGGAACCTTCTACATATCAGATGTGTGTGAAGAAAGATCTATGAATTGATGTAGAAGAAACTATTTCTGTCACTTATAGCTGAAAGAAAAAGAATCACAGGACCTAAAAAGAAGGAAAAGGTCCACCAACAAATTCCTTTGTAAAATACAGATCTACATAAACATCACTCCAGGCTTTCATCCTGTCCCCCCTGGTTAAAAGTTCCTTACCTAATAGTAGAATTTGGGGCAATATAAAAGAAGGCTTCCAGTGCTTTTGTTATTTCCTACAGTACCATCCATATGCTTATCACTTGTCTTAATGTGTCTCGAAGGGCATTTTTCTTGTTGACCCAGTAACAAATACTGCCATGAGGTCACTCAACACACACCTAAAGGGCTCAAATTAAATATTCATCTTACCTGGTAACAGTAAGATCTGTTCAACAGTAACGTCACTTCAAACTATTCTGTAAAATAATATTGCCCTCCCAGAACTTGTGATTTGTTGAGCTCATTGAGCTTTCTCCTGACAAACCAATTGCATTTCAGATCAGTGGGGCCTGGGGCGAGGGGAAGGAACCCTGTATAGTTAGGTACAGAAGACATAAAGAAATATGGTTTACACTATTTTGTCTCATTACTCCCTAAGTGAAACTATTAATCCAGAGGCCTATAAATTACTCCATTTTACTGTATCAGCACCTTTTAATGTTTTATTAGTATTCAGCCAATGAAGATGGCAGCCTGCAAGCACGTATGGTAGCATTTCCTCTCAATGATTCAGAGCAATAAAACACTAGACTAGTCAATTCTCAGCAGTCCTGGGCAGATGGTGTTCATTCTTCAAACAGGTGTGGGGATGTAAAACGTGCCTCTGCCTTTACCCATTGACAGTTTGCTACAACAAATTGCTTAAAATAAAAGAAATAAAGTCTAACTTGGAAGAACCTACCGAATTTATTCTTCATGCATCCAAGACTCAGAGTGATTTAAATGGCATTCCAGGACGTACTAAAGATCAGTCTCTAAGGAATCTTACCATTCCTACCTATAGTGCAACTCAGTTTGCTATTTCCTGATAAGTCCTTTAAGACTGAAACCAAATACTATCCATCTGAAGTCACTATTTCAATAAAAATTGCATCAGACCACAGAATCAGAAATACAAA
The DNA here is from genome assembly GCA_013398015.1 of Oreocharis arfaki. NCBI lineage: Eukaryota > Metazoa > Chordata > Aves > Passeriformes > Paramythiidae > Oreocharis > Oreocharis arfaki. The sequence goes on from VZRR01008588.1 coordinate 40,110, forward strand.
CATACTCCTGAATATCTCTACAATGTATTGTAAAATATACATTTCCTTTCTTTTCTGCAAAAGTCCCATTATCACTGACAACTGCTCTTAGACAAGCAATGTTCTTTCACCACTGGTAAATCTCCCAGACGGACAGACTATGCCAGAGAGATAAAACCGATGCAGATAAGTACTTTGAGCATTTCATAGAACTACAAATAAAAAGGTTTCTAGAAATGAATGATAACAAAAGTAACACTGAAAGCCTGGTGAAAAACCTCTGAACACAATGAGAGGTAGAGTTACACAGAAAATGGGAAAACTACAAATAAATATGACAGACAAAGAAGGTTCCATCTGTAGAAAAACAGCATTCTGCTTTGAATCAGAATGCATTTAAAAATGTAATGTAGGAAAACCCAATCAGGCAAGACATAAGTTCTCTGTAAGTACACCCGAGTCAAATCAAATAACTCACCGTTTGGCCACAAAACCAGACCTAAAAACTGAGACAATTTTGAAGGTATATCTGAGGAAGTAACCCAAATGGTCTTGTGAAAGGTTCTGCATGACACAGAAATTACTCACCTGCAAACCAAGTGACCTGGTATCAGCTTTCTTTGACAACTTCCAAGACACTCTAAAGTCAACAAGAGAATTCTCCTGATCTTATTCCTAAAAAAGGAGCAGATTACCTCCTTATCACATGCCAGCTGTGAAACAAGAAACAGACAACTGGTGAAAAAAGAAGACAGAGATGGGTTTGCATATCTCAAAGAAAATAAATTCTGACCTTTCCAAGGTCCTGGAATGGCTTCAGGCGTTTACACAGACATAACTACCAACTACCAGGCAACTTTGTCAAGTTGACCCAAAATCACTATCACAGTCCATTTTAATGACAGGTAAGACTTAAACCTCTGAGAAAACTCCCTTTAGAGTGAAAAACTATTGCAAAATGGTTATTCTTCATTCAAACCTTGAGACCCCAGGGTGACTTGCATTTTCACACATAATCCAATTAGTAAGATTGAGACTAAGCTAATTGCAGTAGAGAAAAAAAGCACCAATCATCATGTAAACCTTGTGGCTTCATGGTTTCACATTTTGTCTTTAATACCTGTCCAACAGATAACACAGGATTTTCATTCTGAACCAGCTCCCACTGCAGTGGGATAAATAAATAACACAACTACTCAGGAGTCATATGCAATGCATTCTGCATAGAGTATTAGGTTAGAAATGAAATGATGCATGCTAGTAATCAAAGGAATCGGCTTTGAAAGGGAAGGTAATTCTCTTTCAAATCTAAAAGAGACAAATTAATCTAGCTAAACTACCCCACAAGATCTTTGTCGTTCACTAGCATATCTTGGAAAGCAATCAACGTGAATTAGCAGCATTCATGGAACTGATATTTTACTGGATAATTGCTGATTACTATGCAATACATAATTGTGAAGTATTTTGCATGTGTGAATTGGCTAAGCATCGGAAATAACTGTATTGAGGATTAACCAGTGATTTGGGTGAAAAGTTATTTAGTAAGCAAAATGTTCTTTTCCCTGTTTCTTTTATTAGGCACGTCTTTGAGCTTAGCGTTAGTGCTCCTTCGAAAGTACTGTGTTTATCGGCCTTAATTTTATGTCTTACCCTACTGTAAAACATAGTCACTTACCTCAGTGGCCTTTCCTGAGCCTGTCTGCAATACACTCTTTGGAAACATTAGAATATCATTTCATCAACTGAGGATTTTTTTTTTCTTTAACAGAGCATGCAGCAGCAAAGAACATAGAAATACATCTCTATTTCCTTTTGTTTGAATACATGGAAGATTTTGATGTTTCAGTTGATCCTCACTATGGTAACAAGCTAAACTGACTGGTCTGACAACAGAAAGAACTGATGAATATGAGATCAAAACAACACAAAACAAAAATAATATATACACTGCTGATTTTAGAGAGGTCTGTCACAAGACCAGGAATGAAACTATAGTATGGGTTCTGCAAATCTACTATCCTACTTGATGATTCCTATTCTATTATCATACATGTGAGAGAACATTTATGGACTAAAGAGACTTTCATTTTACTTGAATTTACATCTCAACATAGCTCTGATTCCCAAACTTTCTTTTATTAATTTCCATGAGCACAATAGCCTACAAATATATGGCAAATATAATTCCTGTACTTTAGATAAATTCAATCAATCTAACATTTCCAATCAATAGCCTAAAACTCAATCCAAAAAAGAAATACAGCTATACATGCAAAATATCTCAATTTTCAACTCTTTTCATTTGGCATTCTTTTGTCAGTTTTTTGTCACTCCTTTCCTTAGTGACATGAGTGCTACGCATCATTGGTGTCAAATTCCCATTTTTGATCTTGCAGCCACCTGCAGTTTCTACCAGCTCTGCTCACTCATCTTCCTCTCTGTCTTCACCCTTTCTCAGCTGGTGCAGAAACACCTTCCTGCTCTTCAACACATGGAGCTATGCTTTGCCTGTCCTTTTCCATATTTTGCTTCCATTCTAAAGCTCCTTACATCCTTACATCCATTTGTTGCTCAGGAGCCTTCTCAATCAGTAGTAATATATTTATGTTTAACAGCCTTCTGAATCTTTCTCTCCTTTTGTGCACTTGTTTTTTTAGATCCAGAAAAACCACTTGGCATTCCTCTAATACCCAATGGCACAGTTTTGGCCAGCTTAACTGTGTCTTCTGAGGAACAGCTTCTTGCTCATTTTGAGACTGCTTTCTGCTAGTTTCCCTTGATGTGCCATTGTTCTTATACAGAAAGAAAATGTAAATAATAATTTTCTGTTCATCTTCCCTCAACCTAAAAATGATTTCTGGATTCCTGTCATATACTCTTTAGTCATATCTTTTTTTTTCTAATATGGACCTCTTGATTATTCAATTGCTACTTAGGATAAAGTAATTTTCTAATAAACTTTATCATTCTTCTTTTTCTTGACTTTGGAAATACTAATAAATCCATCCAAGACAGACTTCAATCCATGGACATACTATAATGTATATAAAGCCATAAAAATGTTTCTAGGGTTTTTCCACTCTTTTCCCAATAATTTCTAATGGCCTAGAAATATTCATTGCAGCCCTTTCATCTCATTCTTTAAAAGTAGTAATTTATTAGTTTTCCATCATTGTGTATGATTGCAGTTGAGATTTTTTTTTTCTACCTTCATTTGTACTTCTGCACATTTACTTAGATTGAATTTCATCATCTGCTTTTTTGCTGCTCTAAGGAGTTGTTACTTCTCTTCCTTGTCTTGACTAGCTTGGCAATCTCACAAGAATTTCATTATTAGTCACTATAAATCCCTTCTTCCAGAAAATTAAAACCCAAGTGCAAAATCCTATGACTAAACCCTAACTCTGGCCCTATTGTTTTGTGTTTCGTTTGTGTGGTTTTCGTTTTTTTTAATAGATACTTCTCCGTGTTGAGTATCTCTCAAATTCTCATCACTAGATAGTTTTTCCTACAGTTTTCTGGAAAAGAGAAATCTTTTCAAATACTTTCTGGAAACCTAAGTAGACTCTATTGACAGGACTATACTAGCTCCCCAAGTGAATTCTAACTGTAAGCAACAACTAAATAAGCCATGTTGAGTCTTCTCCAAGATACCATATGTATTTATCTGTCCAGTTACTATTCCTTGTCATAGTTTATATCAATTTGATGAATGCAGACTCAGTGGTTAGTAGCTCCCTGGATACTCTCAAGAAACCATTTCCTAGCTTGGCATTACATTGATCTTTCTCCAGCTCTTTGGTACCAAAGAAGTGTTAGGCAACTCAATAAATACAAATCAGTTTAACTAGTTCACCCTTAATGGTCCTCTAGGCCTCTTGGGAAAATGCCACTGGATTCAGATATTTTTAACCAATATTTACTGTTTATTTTGTCCGTTTGCTCTGCTGTCTCTTCTGTTGAGTTACACTCTCTAATCAACTTCTAAAAAAAAAAAAAAAAATCACCATGTGGGAATCTGCCCAGTTTATTTTTCATTTGCATTGTTACTGCAACAAATCCTTTCTGTGCATGAATGATGTGCTTCATCTTCTTATACTGTCATCTTCCATAGGCCTTATGGACCACCTGCCAGACACTCCAGTCTTCAGGAGTTTGAGAAAAGTCTCTGGAAGTTCTTCCTCTATTGTGTTTGCTCTGCCTTACAGGTTTTTTCACATTTAATCTAGCAGACTCTACATTCTTTTTTTTTTTTTATTCTTGAGATTTGAATAGAGATTAATTTATGTGAAGAACATCTGCATATTTGATAACTTCTCTAATCTCAGTATTTAACAATGATGCTTTTCAAATTTCATCTTCCTACAATGCTTTAATGCTTTGTATTTTTTTAGCTTCCAATACAGTGCCTTGAAACAATATCCATGCCATCTGTTAACATGATTTTTTAGCCACCTCTATCAGTTTCTTTCTAACAAACATTCTTATTTTTCTGAAACTCCCCATTAGTGGAGTTAAGTACTTCTGCATTGGTTCTTCTGACTTCTGTTGTTCCTGACAGCATGCTGAATTGAAGCACATGGTTACAGAATGTACTTTGGTAATAACATTGTGTCAATAAACTGCCCCTCCATTGATTCTCCAATTAGCTTCCTCAGTGGAAAGTATCTATGGCATGTAAGAGTTTAGTTTGACTTGACAGCTATTACCCAACTGACATAGGAGGCCGCAGCCATGGCGAACTGAAATAACACATTTCTCTCGTGTTTCCTGACAAGTGTCCCTGACCTATCCTGGTATGCCACATTCATTGATCAAGCACTCATATTCTTATTACTTATAATAAATTTAGGCCTAGATATTTCAATAGGGATTCTTAATTACTCCCTGACAGTTAATTTGTTTATCTGCTATAAACGTGCATTTCATTTACTGCATAGCACTATTTCTCCACATGCATGACCACCCTTTCATTATGACCTTGTTATTATCCTAGTACTTCTGTTCCTTACAGAAAATTCCCAGGATGCTTTTTATAGCAATAGGCTAAAATAAAGTTAGGCATCCTATAAAATCCAGGTATCACGAAGTTTATAGCCTCCCCCCTAAAACTCCTAGCATTTAAAGAATACACTATTGGTAAATTCAATACCTCAGATGCTGGAAGATTCCAGAAATAAGCGTGTCTAAACAAACTCTCCCTGACATCCTTGTATGCATATGGCATATTCTCTATTTACATACAAATGCTGTATTTCTACATGACAACTCTTCTGTTCAAAGCAGGGTATGGAGAGTACTCAATCGATCATTATTCCTCTCTTGTTTCCACATTCACCACCCAGACTGTAATCCCACAGTGTATTTACTGGACTCAATCCAATTCTGCACTGAAGACAGAATTATCACTTTCCTCATGGGCCTTCAATAGTTCTCTTATTCTCTTATCTTACTGTGCTCCTCTTTTAAACAAACGTAATTAATCTAGCTTCATAACTCTCCTGTAAAACAAGGTGGTTCCTTATTGCACACAAAAAACAGAGGGGAAGCGATTAAAGGTAAAACTGTCCAGGAGTCAATTAATTCACCTGGCTAATAAGAAAACAATATCTTAGAAACCAGTCTATATTTCCATGAAATTTTCAATGATATGATTAATGCTACAACCATTCCTCAAATAAGATACCATTTATATCAAGTGGGGGAGCCAGAAAAGAACAAGCAGAAAACACTAAATTTTTGTGACCCACTGCATAATCAGCAAATATTGGTTCTCCACAGAAAATTTTTCTAGTCTAATTCAATCCCTATTCAATTGTCATTTTTTCCATCCGCCTTGCATCAAAAAAAGAACAATCTATGCAACTTTGCTTTGTTCCCATAGCACAGGAGGTCATGGATAGAGTCTCAAATAAAAAAACAAACCAAAAATCAAAACTTCAACAAAAGAACAAAGCAAAAGACACTTGATGATATAATCAGATTAATGCAATAAGATTATGTAATAAATGTTAACAAGCACACTGTGATCCTCAGTGTGGACACTCTAGAAGAGCGTGAGATGTCTACACACATGAGATGTTTCCACAGTGGAAAAGTCTGTTAGGGACAATAGGCTGGATGTGAAAACAGTTCACAGGGATCTCAAAGAAAAATAGAAGGGAAATTTTCTTCCAGGTAAACAAGGAGGAGGACTTTTTTCCAGCCCTTTAAATCTACCCATCTGCCTGCCTGGATATAGCATCTGCCTTTTCAGAATTTCGAATAAGCCCCAACAAACAGTACTTAAGAAGGCAGGATAAAATTCTCTCATTTGAGATCTCAGCAATTATCAAAATGTGCAGCAGCATTGAAGACAGGCTATAGATAAGCTAGAGGAGATGCAGGATGGTAATCCACAGGTACATAAAAGGCTGCTAACAAAGAAGATGGGAATAGTCTGTTTTCCATGTTCATTAATGGATTCCACTTGCAGCAAGAACAATGCATATTAAACATAATGGAAACTTTCAAACAGGGGAAAGAGTAACAGACTGTGACAAATTGCCTGGCGAGGATGTGGAAGGTCTGTAATTAGAATAGGCAAGACAGATATCTGCTTGGAACGATACACATAAAATTACTCAGGGCAAGAATATTACCTCTTGAGGCCCATTCCAGTCCTAGTTTTCTACTTTTCTTTAACATCATTAAAAAATTAAAACTATTTCCCTAAAATTCTCTCTGTATAGAATGTATATTTAAAAGAATTCACCTCTCCCAGTAGCCCATATAAAATTGCTGTGACTATTCAACAGAAAAGGAATAAAGAACATTTTGTGTTTCCTTATAGTAGTTTATATCAACTGAAATACTGAGAACCCACTTTTATGGGTAAGAACAAACGAAAAAGCTCCCGGTGCACAGAAGCTGGGTGGATGCCTCTATACAAAATGATGACATGCCAAGTCAAAGCACAGTAACACAAGAGCATTCATCTAAAAGTTGATTACCTGATTCAAATATGTCTCATTTACTCTTAACTGTTGGGAAAAAAAAAAAAAAAAGAAAAGGGGAGTGGGCAGAGGGGAACCTGCAGGTAATAGTGTCAATTTTTCACTCACATAAATGTATTCCAATATGACAACTATAAATTCTGTTAGAACCACTTGAGCACATTTTTTCCTCTAGTAGGGATCTGTTGAGGTCTAATTTATCTTTTTTAAACAGAGGCAATTGAATTAGTGTTGAAGAAGAGATAGCGTCCCTTCCGTTGCCATTCCAGCATCCCAGTCCCCTCAGCGTTCATTTCAACGTGTCACAGTCACCTTCACAGACGTCTGACACAAGAAGGTTCTAATCTACCCTCACCTCTGATTCACAAAGGCTTTTCTGATCTGAGTACACTACCTAAACCGTACTGTTAAGGTCAAGCCCAAAACTGACCAGGACTATTCCTGAAGATGCAGCTCTAGTAGGCTTCAGGCAGATCAGGCCTAGGAATTGGAGCTGAGGGTAGACAGCTCATTTCTCCAGCATTTTTCACAGATTTATTGGATGAGGACAAGAGCACAGCAAAGGAGCCTTCATGACAAGACCAAAGGGAGGCAAGAAAGACATCAGGACGGGTATGAGAGAACAAGGGGGAACAGGGAGACGGGGAAATGAGTGGCACTCATAAGTAGGTAAGAAAAGTGACTAAAGAAGGAAACTGGCAGCAGGAAGTTGAAGGGAAATGGTAAAGATGCTTGGGAAAGCCATCCAGAATGACTCTGCCAAGGAAACTGGGCCTTCAATAGAAGCAGAGTTAGCAGGAATGAAATAACACTTTGTATGGGGACGGGGATAAACAGGAATATGAATGTCAGTATATGAGACAGTGTAGGAAATTTGGACAGCGGAAGTCAGTATTTGCTTTGCATGAAATCTGAGAAGCAGGAGCTAGGAGGAAGGAAATAATTTATAACAAGGAAAACAATGAAGTTCTGAACTAAACCCAGGACTGTTGAGAAGCTGGGTTGGTGGTGTGATGGGGCAATGGAAAAGGAGGGAGACAAGGATGTCTAGATTTGGATTCAGAGAACAGCAAGAAGGGAACAAGAAAAGGAGGGGAAAAAAAAGAAGAAAAAGACCGACTCATACAGTGGGAGGAGGGAGAGAGAAGCTTGCTGGCAAGAAGCTCAAGAAGTAAAAGCAAGGTCTTAGTAAGTAAAGAGAAAGAGCCTGGAACAAGGAAAGGAAAACAGTGGAATCAAACATGGGATAATTTGGAGTAAATGAAGTATATTCTACACCAGAGGCTGGAATGCAACCAAAAAATCCCCAGTCTTGCCAACACTGCTGTCAGCAATCACCTATGAATCCCATCTGAGAAAAAAACACAGTGAGCTTTCACAGATAGTCAACAATTGCACGCTCTCATTTTCTGGTCGCCTGCCTGGAGACCCTTGGGGTCTGACTTGCAGAAGTGCTAAGCACTTGCAGCAGTGAGTGAAGGCAACAGAAGTCACTGTTGTGAGAATAACTTCATTACTATTTGTGATGAACTCAGATACTATGGCAGTGAGCGCTATCGTGAAACTCGTGAGTAACTGTGACTTCCTAAAGATTTTAAATGGAGTGCAGTAAATAAGATATAGAGACACACATGCAATGTCAAGCTAAAAGCAAAGTATCAAAGTTGCTCACAGAGGGAATCCATCTGGTCTTTCTAATGCACCGTGAGGTAGATGTATAGAGCAAAAGAATAAAAACAATACAGATAAAGACTATTAATATAGGTACACAAGGAGAAAAATTGTTAAGCATAGTGAATGCTTGACTTTTCAAGTTGTATTACATGATTGGTGTTACTCATGTGGATGTTATCTACATATTCCACTCACAGAGATGAGTGAGTGGTATGACCTCAACATACAAGCTACACCTAAAATGCAGTTCCTGTCTTGAAGACTTACTAGTGTGGGTCACACACATTAAAAGTCAGCAGGAGGTTTGGTGACAACTTACACCAACATGGCCTCAATTCCATTATGAGTTCTACTTAAAGTAGCAATACAAAATGCCTTCCTCAGATTCACAAATATCCTGAAAAAGTTTAGCATTCATTGGCCCATTACAACCTAATACACAATAAAAGAAATGAAGTAAACAATGATCACAGCTCTGTAAAACAATGAAGTGAATGTTTTAACAGTGTTGGAGGGGATTTATTCTGCTTAATACTACCTGATTCTTCTTTCTACTGTTGTCAGTTTGGCTAACTATCAAGGCCAGCATCATACCCACACTTCCTGAGACTACTCAATGCAGTTTCTGGTCTAGGAGTTAGGACCGTTTAAATTTTGACTTTCTTCACTGCTAAATTTATTTTCTTTTTGCATGACAGTCAGTTCACCATATTTGTTCTCAAATATTGATACAATTCCTATTTCATGACAGTTTGCCAGTAAATAAAAACTTACCTGGCTTGAGAACTAAGACAAAGATTAAAGGCAGCTTAAAGTCAGATGGAAAGGAACTAATTCTGCCCAAACCCAGAAGGCAGATTTTTAGCGCTCCCAAAAAGCAGGATGCCCTGAGTTGAGCAACACAAACATTTATCATCTTAGGAGAAATCTCCATCTGACTGCTCAATTACAAAATAAGTTGGAATGTAAGTCAGATGTAAATCCAATTCCTTCACTTTCAAAAATTCAACCCTTTGATTTGGCATGGAGACAAAGATGCACAAAATCATTCACTGCTGATTCAACTGAATCGTGAACGATTTAGATCCTTATCAGGATCAGCATTTTTCCAAGTTACAGTCAAGGCATATTAGTTTTTCACATTATTGGATAATTTTTTATCTGTTTGACAGGACTGCTTACATCAAATATTCCTGTAAAAGCAGTAAGTCACATGCTGTTTGTACAGCACTGGACTTTTTTACTTATACATTGAAGTCACCTTAGAAAACAATTTGAACTCCTATGATCATCTGAATAAATGCAATTTTCCTCAAAGCTTATGCAGCATTCTCTTAGGGGCAAAAAGCAGGCCTACTAGAGTGTCTTCCTGCTACTTCCAAGAAGCAAAATTTCCATCTATTAGATAAAAGGTTTTAACACTTTAAAGTGTGTTATTCCCTAACAAAGCAGTCATTACATCCACACTTAATGATTTTGGGTTTTTTCCTTAAAGTACAACAAAGATGAAGGCTCTCACAGAAATGTTCTATGCAGTAATTTTCACTCTGGATGTGTGAGAAAGTTCAAATAACATATGAAAGAAACACCAGCTGAAAGCTTTTTAGAATTCCATTTTTCAGTGCTTCCTGGTTCTCCCCAAAAACATTCTTATTCGCACTGCAGTAGCACCCAATGACTCCTGATCAGGACCAGGACCCAAATTAACATCACTATTACTTCAAAAATTTTAAATTTCATTTAATAAAATATACGCTACTCTTGGTGTCCATCACAGGCATCATCTAGTAATGCTTGTCTTAAATGTACACACGGCTAAGCAGAGAGATCAGTAACCTCGGAAGCCACAAGCAACACCCCTGCACACCAGCTCTCTGTCAGCTCTGACACACAGAGATCATGAATGTTCTCATTTTTGAGACTGAAGTCCCATTCTTTAAGATGTTTGGGATTTTTTTCCTTGTTTAGATTAGTGACAAGAATGGACAGGATGAAGTGAGGAAAAAGACCACTATTCTAAAGATATTTAGCAGATTTAAGCAGCAATATCAAGCTATCTGCATCTGACCTACAGCTTTAACCCATTTGTTGAGAGCTGGAAAGAGCAGCTGAAACACAAAATGCGTTCTCTTACGTTATGGTTAGCCATACCCCCAAAGACTTTCTTAACTCACCACAAGAAATTAAAAGTTCAAGCAAGCAATGAAGAAATGCTTGAAAAGTTCTAATGTTGTCCCTCAAATCATATAAGGAACATGCCTGAACAGAAAACAAAAAAATAAATTTTCACCCCTGGTGGAGGAAGGAGGCCCTGATGGAAGAACAAGATAAAACTCAATACAAATTAGAATTCGCAAAACAACAAGATTTACCACAATGTGTTTGCTTTCCATTTTAAGCTGCTGCATTAAAAAGGATCAGGATTTGGAATTTCACACTTATTTATCACCTGGTTAAACAACATTCAGTAACAGAGCACCAGGGAGCTGAGGCGCCAGAGCAGAACATAGCCTAATTCTACCCTGATCAAGCAGCAGTCATTGCATCTCCATATCATTAGGTTGCCCTTAGAGAGAGATCCCAGTACTGTGGCTATTCTAATTAAGAGTGTTATCAGTGAGTGAAGTGTGGTGCACAGCAATTCAAACATTTCTGTGGCACAACTACATAGCATTTCAACAGGTATGAATTTTTTTTTTTTTTCAACATGAAAGCTTACTACAGCTCTGGTGTACAGCTACTGTAGAAGAAACATTCCAGATTTGCATCTTCAGATGTGCCTTCAGAAAGCCAGGACTGAAGTCAGCTGACAGACCTTAAGGCTTAATTGAAAAGAAAGCCTGTCAGTAGCTTTCAGTCTCATTTTGCTTCTGGGTAACAGACTCAGTTTTAATTTGTTGTGCAAGATGAGCATGAAAAGGTAAGACTCGGTCACCTAGTGAGTCACCACACAAAATAAATGACTAATGGGTCTATCTGCATTTGACAGATTGAGGTTTAAATCCTGCTGCTCCTTCAGGAAAGGCAGATCTACTGCTTGGAGGAGCAGAGATCCATGGCACAAGTTATGCAGGCAGGGTTTAAAAGAAATTTTAAAAGCCAGCTGCTTTTTACATGCTGCCTTTAGAAAGTTCCTGTTAGCTTTGTTTATCAAGAAGAAAACATGATTATTTTGTGTGCAATCACTTGCCTCCACACAAACTCTTGCACTGGCAAATACCACCTTCTTCATTCTGATGATGTGGCTCTTATCTGACCCCTCCATTGTACAGTGGAGATTAAATCCCTTCATTATGCTTCCCTGCTTGCCTACACTATTCTGTTCTCCTATTTGCTTTTTCCCCCACACTAAAACAGTCTATTCAGTCTCTGTACCATCTTCTCACTTTTGCATTTCTCTCAAATTTTGACTTCATCAAAATACCAGGTTTTGAGGTTTACCAGACTTCTTTATATGACTTCTAAGAAAATTTTGCTTATCACACACACGGACAGCTCTTTGCTAAAACCAAAGTAGTTTCCTGAGGTTGTCTACTTAATCTCCTTGCAGCTTCTTTCCAGCACTGAAGCATTATGCCCAAGTTACATGCAAAAGAGAAAAAAAAAAAAAAAAATAAAAGAGATAAGAGCAGTACACACACAAAAAAAATCAATCCCAAAACACAACACCCCTCAAACCCTCCCAAACCAAAGGGTTTGCAAGGCCTGTAGCAGTCCAGAGAAGCAGCAGTTACACCAGTTTCCAACCCTGGTGTTCAGACCATTCTATATACTCTGTGGAATGGAAATATTGTGTATGCATATGCATCAGTCAGTCCTAAAATACCCCCCAATTGTTTTCCATTCATCTATATTAAATAAACATCTCAGTGATTTTAAAAAGTTGCTCATTTTTAATAGAAGCAACTTGAATACACAGGCTCATTACAGTCACAGAACGGTGAAGTTGGGAGATAACCCACTGCTCAAGCAGGACCACTTAGAACTGGCTGCTCAGAACCATGGCCCCAAATTAAGGCACTCCTTACCAAGCAGGCCATCTCTCTTAGCAGAAATGCTTTTTAAGGTAGATCCTGTGTCTTCCAAGGATCCCACAGAATACGGCCCACAGGCATAGACCCCAGAAAGTAACCATTACTATTTTCCTTTAGAGTGAGTGGGAGGACAAAGGCAAGAAAGCAACCCAAGCATAGGTCTAGTCATCCTGTTCAGACGGCCAGTTTGCACAGACACCTACTAGAAGGTTTTAGTTGGATAAAATAAATCAGCAAAAAGGTTAGAAAACCTTCTCTCTATCTCATACAATTCTTCCAATTAGGGAACTATGTGTAATTCTTGTTCCTTCAGTGTTCAAGCCAGAACCCTCTGGTGTCACTGTCTACCTCTTTTATCAGCTCTGACAGAAAGTACTTTGGTATAGATTGCTTTGAAGTTGGTAATATTTTCTTTTAGATGTCAACCTCGCTGCAGCAGTTGAGGACACTGCTATGACAGGATCACAGAGTTAAACATTCGAAACCAAGTGGAGCCTTTTGTTTTTTTCCTAAAAGAATAACATTTCCAACAGAAATCATCACCCAACTGCACCTGCAGCAGCAGCTTGTGGGGAGGAAGACAACCAGAATGCAGGGAAGAAAATTACAGCTAATAGCTAAAAGGAAGAAACAGATTGATGACTTATATTTTTGTTTCACTGCCCACAAAGGCAGCCTGAGACACTAATTTATTCGAAAACAGAAAGTGTTTTTGTTTAATTAGATACTTAGATTTAGATACTGATTGCACAAATCTTTATGATTTGATTTTATTTAATTTGCTGGATATTTCAGAGATGTGCCAAAGTGCTTCTTTATTCCTCCAAGCAGAGACAAAGCAGTGAATTCATAACAGAGAGAGCTTCTCTATTGTTTGTTTTTTCAACCCCAGTACTTTAATTAAACAATATCAAAAATTTCAAAAGATTAAAATTTTATTCTTTTCATAGTTATTCAAGTGTTACTTGAATAACATCTTTATATCAATGCCTTGTTAGCCAATTGTACTACTTTCAGTGCAAATATGTAACAATGACCTTTACTCCAAGAAGCTTATGAAGGATAAAGCTATAGATAACAGCTGGATGTAATTAAAGTACAAACACAAAGCTGGTATCTCAAAGTTACCACAATACTGGTATCTCAGTTCCACAAATCATCAAGGTCTGAATTTTTAATTAAAAAAGAAAAGAAAAAGAAAAAAATTTAAAAGGACCTCAGACCTTTCTTGCATATCACAAATCCAAACAGTGCAGAAATTTATTGGTGGCAAGGAAAAGTTCATTCTACAGCACCAGAACACACATAATAAAGATCAGCAGGAGTATGCCTAAACTCACATGAATTCCCACCTGAGAAGTCCACTGACCTGAGCAGGCACCACAGTCCAGATTTTTAGAATGGGTATGAGCACAGGTTTGCTTGTCTTTAAACTTCTTTCAAGGCTAGTAATGTTCTCGTACTACCTTGTAGAGTGGAGTTAGGTTACTAGTTGATAAAAAAGACAAGTCAATATGGTACCAAATGCCACTGGGAAGGAGAATTCAGTTTGAGGAGACAACTTTACAGACTCCAGGATCCCCATCTGACAAGGTCTGAAAGGCTCACCAGCCTCAGGGAACTGTCCAAGGCAAGGGAGATTTGGCCTTGACAAATACCAGAAATTTTCGCACTGCAGAGGACTAGATGCCTGTGGAAATGTCACTGGCATCAAATTAGGAAAAGGTGTTTTAGCTTGCTGGACATAAGCAGTTGTGCTACAAGATCCTACTGTACTGTCTGTCTGATTTGCTTGGACTTGTAGTCAACTTTGTTCAAATAGAACAAAATCCAAATGAATGCTTCAGTACTACTTATGGACAGACTCTGCAGGGACTGTCAAACTAAAAAAGCATGAAAAAAATATGCTACTCCCCTATCTGTAGTTCCCATCTTTGTCCCTTCAATCTTTCTACACAAACAACATCATCATGAATGGAAGGTTAAATTCATCCTCCATTCCTCTTGGAGGATGAATCCCCTTGCTGGTGCTTCATTTGAACTCTAGCAGCTGTACTGAAATGAAGGTTATTGACGCAGACTGCAGTATCAGCATCCTTTTTTTTTTTTTTTTTTTTTTTTTTTAAAGAAAGAAATGCATTAAAGTAACAGACTCACCAAAGCTTAAAGAATTGCTTAAAATCAGATACTCCATCCAACCCAGGTTTATCAAACTAAAACGAGAAAAAAACCCCAACACTGTCAACAGTATTTACTTCCCAGATTTTTACTGGCAAATGGTTTAGAGACTAAAATAGTCAAATCAGATGTTAAAAAAAGAAAAAAAAAAATCACATCTGGATAATATCCGGATAGTCACACAACCTCTATTTCCGAAATTCCTTCTTCCCCACTATTTTATTCATTTGTCACACTCACTTGTAAAGCACTGCACTCTTCTTGACCTGCCTGCAGGAGAACATTGGTTTGAAGGTACAGTTTCCATGATTTGACTGTGAAGGACGTGCCCCTTCCAGTCACAGCCTCCCCGAGCTTCTGTCAAAATCATCTCTTTCTTTATTATTTGATGCTGACATTCTGGAAAACATTACTTGAGAAAAAAAAAAGGCAAACACACACACAGATGTGTACACATGCTTGGGAGACGGGTTTGGGAGGGTAGGCATATCTGAGGAGAACAAAGGAGGACAATAACCTTCCATAGCAATGAAGTCAAGGGCACAGCACCGCTATGAAACTGCTTGTTTCATTTGAGGACCAGCATTGATGTATGGTTTTAAATTACTTTTGAGAGTTTTAATGTATAAGTTGTTGGAAAAACAACATCTTTTCAAAGTGTCCAGTCCCCCATGTGCAAACATCTCTGTTCACACCAGTGTCTGTTCAGAGCACACTGCAGCACTGCCTTTCTTTCAGCTTTGACAATCCAGACAACAGAGGCAAGAAGCAATGCCCACCTCAGTGGTGCTTAATTGATATTTACAACCACTGGTTATAAAGGGTCACAAGCTGTATTGGAGGTAAACACATACTTCCATTTTCTCTGTTAGATTAGAAGACAGTATTTTGATGTAATTTTTCCTGCTTACTCATTCTTTGTTACCAATAATTCAGGTGATACTGGCAACTAATCTCAGTTTGGGTTTTGGTTTTTTTTTTTTTTTTTGGGCAGAGACAAGCAGGGACCTGCTTCTCCTCTCCATTCTTAGAGTACTGTTTCTGCTGACTGCCTACAAAGCTGACTAATCCAGTCCCACAGTATCTCAGTATCTGTCTGGATGCAACTGCCTACATCCAACTGTCGTCTCGTCCTGTACTCAGACTGTAAGATGCTTTAGAATTTCAAGTTATCTTTCTTTTTTATCAAGTTATCTTTATCAGTTTAGTAGCAACAGTGTGTCCCTGGTAAAGACTAGAGATGTCCAAGTGCTGCAGTATTGCTAATTCCAGTACCTACAATTGTTCACTGGTTTAATAATGTTATGTAGAGTTAGTCCAGACTTGTAACACGGCAAGAGTAAGTTATCAGATATACTCTGCATAAATACAACAGTTAAAACCTGTTGTCTGGGTTACTCTCAATGTACTATAAAATGGCTCTGTGATTCAGAAAAACATTTCATGCATACCTTAACTTCTAGCCAGATTTACCTCAAATAAGCAAGCAGAAATGAACTTTTCAAAATAATACGTAAAAATTCTCCCCTTTCCACTAAACAGTATAATCAACTCACAGAGACTTTGACAAAGATGACTGGTGACTAGAAAGAAACAAGTATTTCTATTTTATATAATGTGAATATGTTATTCTTATTTGCAATATGCAATTAAGAATGGTAAAGCTACTGGTAACAGCAATATCTAAACAGAATTTAGAATCGAATGTGAAAATGTGTATCATCCAGATCTCTTCCCACTCTACATTATAACCGAAGGAAAGTTCAATGACTAATTTCAGAGCCAAATGAAACCCTTGAAACATCCTGAGAACACATGAGGGGAATGTATCTGTCTGGGTTACAAACCAGAACAAGCCGAACTTCACATCTGACAGCACCATAAATGGTACTGTAAATCCATTGCTTACACAAAATCCAAGACAAGGGTGAGCCCTTTCATTCCCTAGATTACTTCCTTATGACCTCTCCTATGAAGACAGGCTGAGACAGTTGGGGCTGCTCAGCCTGGAGAAAGAGTAGACTCTGGGGAGACAATATAGCAACTTCCAGTGCTTTCCAGGGGGCTTATAGGGAGGCTGGATAGCAAATTGTTGAAAAGGAATGCAGCGACAGGACAAGATGACTTTAAGCTGAAAGATGCAGATTTAGATGGGATGTTAGGAAGAAATTCTTAACTGTGAGGGTGGAGCAGGTTACAGACAAGCTGTGGATGCCCCACCCCAGGAAGCACTCAAGGCTGAGCTGGATGAGGCTCTCAAGCAACCTTGTCTAGTAAAAGGTGTCCCAGTCCCCGGCAGGATGGGTGGGAACTACATAAAGTTTAAGGCCTCTTCCAACACAAACCATTCTATGATTCTAAGACTTGAGTCAGAAAGAGCCCAAACAGGAGTGCTCTGAATGTCTGAGAGCAGACCTGAACATCTGTCTGTCCATAAGCCAGACTTTGGCAGCTGGAAGCCTGTCCTGAACACCCTTGTTCCTCCTCTTATGAACCAGGTTTCAAACTGAGCTGACATTTAACAAGCCCAATATTCATGTTGTCAGACTAAGTCTGAGTCCCTTGAAAGTCTACTCAGCTCTGTTTTAATTTCCACTGTCTGCATGCAAACATCATGATTTCAGAATAAACTCTTCATCTAAGTGTGACCACAGCAGTAGGGTAAGCTATAGAAAACAAATTTAAGCTCACTCCACATCCATCAAAAGCAGTATCTGTTGAAAGCAGAACAAAACACGAGGAGATACTACTAAGTGTAGCTAAAAATTCTCAACTGTCCTAAGTTTCAGCGACAGCAGCTTGCACAAATTAGCTCAAAGTATTTCCTGGGATGTCCTTTAATAGTTAGGTGCTGCCACAGGAGAAGTCTAAAAAGGTCAGCCAAACAGAAGAATGTACTTGGATAGGCACAAGGTACCATGTTCACAGCCTCTGAATTCAGGAGGCAAGGAGACTTCTGGAGATGATGCTATAAAGTGTGAGGATATGGAAGCGCTAATTTTTGCCCTCAGTAATTTGCTGAATATTTCATAGGGCATACAGTCTCTCATAAGCAAAACACTTAAAATTATTTAAGAATACTAAAAAATACATCTATTCTTAGAGGCAAAAGAATAGCAGCTAGGAACGCATTAGCGTATTAAAGGCAGTTACACTTTCAGAAGTCCCTGGAACACCAATAGTAATTACCTCAGTTTTCAAAGAAGAGGTAAGATCTTATAGGACAAAACATGTCTACTGATTATTACTGAAGAAGGGCTTGGTAAGTAACAAACGTATTGCACTCATTTTTCTCCTCAAATCCCTAAAACTCTACCAATGTATAGCGGTGTTTGTTTAACCTAGACCACAATCCTTTCTTATTACAGACTCCATAAGCTTTCTATTTTAAATCTGTGATTTATAGTTTTAATTCTTCTTACTTTTTTTTTAAATGTATGATTTTTATTCTTGTATTTTTAATAAGAAAGAATGACAGCAAATAGCACACTACATGCTCTCCTTAATTAGTTTGTGTTGCAAATATAAACTTCTGTAAATATGAGGTTTAAATCAGTAGTGACTCGTTAGATTTTTAGCAAGTAAGGACACAAACCCCCTCAAAAAAACCTCAAACAAACAAACAAAAAACCAAAAACAACAACAAACCCACAACTCCCCCCCAAAAAACCCAACCCAAACCAAACCAAACAAACCCAAACCAAAAACCCAACCTATCCCATTCAGCTTCATCATAAAAAGAAGACCTGAAACATATTCGGGTAGTAAATCAGCATCACTTACCCCAGACATGAAACCACAGTGCAGCCAGGCTGCTGAGGCCTTGTAACACACCCCCACAGATCACATTTTCTGCTCAGGTTGACTTGTGCATGCCAGCCTCCGAAGTTGTGCATATAGCCAGGGAAAGCCTCACTGATAGCTGCTGATGGCTTGAGGTGCCAGATTTAGTGCTAGCATGTGTGCCATTCACAGTTAAAAGAGAAGGGAAATAAGGCTCAGAAAAATTATACAGGTTATAAAGCTTTTGAGGCATTAGACAACACAGTTCTCAAGGTAGCAGCCTCTCTGCTTTCAGTTCAGACCATTAAACTCAACTAGGTCTCCTCCTTTAAGCTCACAAAAGGGTGTTCAGATTGCATCCTATCCTCAGGTTCCTGCCCACAATCACTATATTTTGAATCTATATATTTTGAATATATTCTTCCGAAGGGTTGGAAAAGTTTCTTCCCTCATGAGATCATCTATTAAACAGATTGTAGTGGTTTAGCAGCAAATACTTTATTAATATAATAAACTGTAGCCTCCTCAGATGTAGTATTATAAATTACCCAGTCCCTGATCTCATTTAAAAAATTACTCTCTAAAAGTGTTAGTGGAACAAAAGAGAGATACCAGCTCTCTGACACGGGTTACAAAAGCCAGGCAGTTAGAGTTTGTCCAGAAGGGGGTCGAATCTAAACAGTGCAAACTGATTTCATCTGTGCAGTGTTCACTTAACTTAGTGATTGTAGAAGAGGAAGTAGAAAAAAGTTTGTTTTAATTGTAGAATGAATCAGCAAGCACGAAACAAAAGGGGAGTGGAAGCTAAGATTTCTGTTAATTTGGGCATCTTTAAAAATCAAAGATCAAAGGGGCAGCATTCAAAAGGAGGGAATTTTGTCATACAGATGACAGCCTCATAAACAAATTAGATGAAATATAACAAAATAGTGCATCTATAAGGTTTAAAAGAGAAATTTCTTGTTCAGATGAAACTAGAGAACATGCCTAGTTCTTAAAAACACTCTACTATTTTATTGTCCACTGACACGCAAGACACTTCTAATTAAAGCAAAATTTAGAGCTCTAAAATAAAACTGGATTATATGTTTTTAAGCAGATGCTAAAGGAGTACTCATAAGAAAGCATAAGATTCTGACTCTCATAATGTGTAACTGACATCATTTCTGCATGAGCCCATATGGCTCCCAATTCTGAATTCTGAATATAGAGTATTGTATTCCTATTCAACAGAAACAATAAAACTACACACTTACACAATGGCTTCTCAATATTCCTAAAACTATTGGTACTAATACTAGAAATACCTGCAACTCTGTGTTTGTCCCAAGAGTCAACCAACTCGCCTCACCAACTCAGAGGACAAAACATGACCCAGTAAAACATCATTACCCTGTGTTTTGCAAAATGCCCTATAGCAAAGTCCTGGAGCACTGCTGCTAGGCCTTGGAGACCAGCTAAGGGGGATTTATCGTGGGCTATTCAATATTACAAGAAAATCCTACCAAAGCAGGAGATGCTAGCGAAGGGACTGTCATGCAGCAACAGAGTTGAATATATGAATCAATATGCATTAGTCTGGTTTGATATAAATCAATATGTCATGCAGGAAAGTTATATGCTTTATACTTCCTAATCTATAGAAAGCCTTGTTTTAAGCAGCATCAAATAAACTTTATAATAGTGTTTGATTTCCTTAGCTATCAATTGATTACATGTAATTAGCCCTCCACCAGCTCTTCATTCACTCAGAGAATTCTAAGTAGCAGTTTACTATGGTGTTCCAGTGGGGACAACAAAACCCTTTTTAAACAGAAAGAATGCTTAGCAAAATATTTAAGCTTTTCTCACACTCGTTTCAAGTTGTCACACAGAAAAATACATGCAATAAGTTAAAATAACAATGCAAAACTGTACAAGTGCGACATTGCATTCATCCCTGGCTTTGAATCCTGTGAAAGCTTGAGCATGCACCTCTGGCCTTGAATGCTGCCCAAACTCAGCAGCCCTGAAAGATCCTCTCCTTGACAGGACAAGCTGAAACATCGAATTCTGTAAGGAACTGCCACTCATGAGACAAAGAACACCAGCTCATGGTATGACCCGCACTGCCTGCTGAGAATCCAGCTATAAATACGAGCTTGCTTTGCCAACCCTTCAGGCTGGGAAGAGGCTGCCAGTGGCTGTGCCAGAGGGGCTCCCATCACCCAAACAGGCAGTGTCACCTCCTGTTGCTGGGAACACCTACTTCCTTCTGCAGCATTGAGAGGACAGTGATCAGGACCAGAGGCTCAAGCATTTGTTACTCCTCAATATTATACAGTTCTTCCTTGCTGATTACAGGTTATTGTTAGTCCCAAGCGAGTGTGTGTGCGGGATGCAGTGTTTGCACTGAGGAACTTACGAACCCAAGTCCCACATCCTTAAAGGCGGTGTAACAGCAAGTTACTGGGAGCCTTGTCCTTCCACTAAGCAGCACAGGTGAGGTCCAGCATGCTTTTTTAGTGACATGGTACAGTTCAGGCACTTTCAAGGCTCTGAGAGAGAGTTTCACCCACAGCATGGGATCTCACTTTGGAAAGTAGTCATGTTTGTGGGATAAGCAACCACTGTGACGATAGCAAATGTGACCACTGAAGCTTCATTTACACCAGCCACTTACTGAAATCCACAGACTGCAGTTTATCACTTCAGACATGCAAGAAGTTTTCATACAAACCTTGACCAGCCAAATTCTCAAAAAGCAATTTAAAGTTGTCTGTCTTGTTCCATACCATTTCCCCACACCTAACACCTTCCTTTGCCAAGAATTCTAGCTTGCTGAGATTATTCAGTTTTTACTTCACATCAGCAAATGTGGCACAAAATGATAAACAGCTGTATTCTACTTTTCCTCCTCTCAGATGGGGTGTATTTCCCACCAGGAAACAAACAGCACTGTACAGAAACAAAGCAAATCACAGTCTTGCTGACTGAAAAAAATCAATGGCCTTCATACACTTTATGTTTTTTATACATAGTAAATTTAATTTCCTGTTTAATTCAGCAGAATCTGTTTGCTTTCTTCTCAACCAGTTCATCAATCCATGACATTTGCAAAGCACTCAAACTAGAGTCTGCAGTTTAAAGACAAAAGTAAAATTATGCATACAAAGCACTTTTAAAAATCTAAATTTATACATAATTATAGAAAAGGTATTTAATTTGGTTTTGTGTTTAAATTTGTAATCACATTAAATTCAATTTGCATGTCAGCAAATTGAAAATCTTTGAAGTTCTCTGAGAACTGCTCTGCATAGGTACGCACGCCCCAGTCTTTTCCAAAATCAATACAGCTGAACATTAAGTTGAGAGACAAGAGAGACCGTATTTCTTAAACTGATAAAAATTACACAGAAAGGGACTATTTAAGAAGAGATAATCCATAGCCTGAGACCCCCTGATAAAACTTAGTCTAAAAACAAATACAGAATGATCTGTGTATTTCCTATGCTGTAGTGACTTTTGTTTGTCTAACAGCGTTAGTGGCAGGAGATCTGTCTAAAGAACATCAGCAATGATGCAAGAATACTGTTAGGAGAGGCTTGAGGAAGTGGAATCTAGATTTTTTGTCTTCCCCAGGATGGAGATGTATTACTTTTTATTCAAAGACTGATATATGTACAATATATATTTGCAGTTAAAATTGCAGCACAACAGAAATAAAAACCCTGAAACTTCTGATAACTGAAAACATACATTCATTCTCTTTTAATTAACCCACATTATTGTTACGTGAATAATGAATGAAAATATTTTCTTTTATCATAGAAGAGTTCTATGATACAAGAACCACAGGAGAAATTCTTACTTATAGTTTCTCTTCCGTATGTACTGTGAAAGACACAGCTTGATTAACCTTTTCCAGGGCCAGAAACTATCAAAAAGAATCAGCCCCAACCTTCTCACCTAGTTCCTAGGCCATTAGATCATCGCCAGCTCAGTCAATAAGACCAGTGGAAAAGGTCTAACCTAACCAAGAATGTTCATCACCAAGTAAATTCAAGACCTTTCCTGTGTGATGCCCCCAAATTTCTTGGGTTGGTAAATATATTAGATTACTAAAGTTATGGTTATTTTTTTAACAAGTTAATATTACTATTTATATTTCAACTAACTTCTTGTTACTGAAATTCACTGGAGCGGTCTTCACTTCTGTCTCTGCTAGGCTGAGGGACTCGGCCAGCTGGTCATCCAAGCTGAATGAACACATATTCCTTCCCCACCTGCCAGTGATACCACCACAGCTTCTGGCATAAAGGTCAGTAGTTAAGAGTTTCAACAGGAAATAAGATGATAGAGAACACCAGTTTGTCAGATACCTGAAAGCTAATGGGACAGTGAGCTCTGATGAACAGCCAAGACAGGTGTCTTCATCTTAAAGCACTGCAACCATTTGGTGACTAATCTGGTAATGATTCACTGAGTTTGTACGTATACATAGAAAGAGAAAGGGAGTTTGTAATTTGGCACCTGCTGTGTACACTGAAGCCATTTCTTTACAGAAGCATTCATGAAATATGCATGAGGAGTTTAACTTGATTTTCAAAAAGTTCAAATTTCACTGATTTTCTAGCAAGTTACCTCAAAGCTGTTGTCCTCAAAGGAACTAACTGAGCCAAGAAATGATTCTGAAGAAACCACAGACTTTCTTTAGCTTAAAAACACACTGAGATAACTTGCTCCTTCTGTCTGTAGCTACAATTTACTGCAAGAGCAAGAATTCTCCTTGAAAAACTTCACAAGAGAGTAAAAAGGCAGCAGTGCCCTGGCACCTGTGATTAAAAACAATGTGGTATTTTACAGAGGGCTGTACATAGGAGGGAGAGAATAACCAGAGCCCTCACGGCTTTTCTTTGTTCCTGCTTCAGAAAAATCTTTTGAAGGCCATCACTTGCTAGACAGCAAAAAAGTTTTCCTATTAGAAAACAAAAAGCACAAATTACTTAAGGTAGAAGTTTTTCAAATCAGCACTTGGAAGTCAAGGGATCATGGAGTCTGAATTAGATGCTGTGAAAGCCTATTCTGCTCACATTTGACTGCAAGCAGACCAGAAGCTATCACAAGCAGCAAACACTGCTGCAGACAAGTACCAGAATGCAATTATATTCATATTTTGACAACACACAATGAATAAATGTATTACTTGTATTCGTCACTCATTTCCCACACCAATCTCATGTATGGTTAAACATACAAATCAAGAAAACTATTCTGCAAATTGCATTTCTCTTTCTGTTTTTCAAATCCTTATTTTCTCTTGCCTTTCACAGACATCAGATAGCTGCACAGTGGTGTGGGGGATTAGGAAAACTGCAGAGCAGGTCTCTGCAGCATTTTAAGAGATGCTTCTAAGCACAACAGCTAGCACAAAAACAAATGTCCTACTGAAGACAAGTGTCTGCATCATAATCTGAAGTCTCCAACTCCTTAAGTGTTTTTCAATTGCTACAGATGTACACGTTGATGGAAATACAGCACCTAATGAATTTCCAGCTACTTTGACTGGCCCATCAGCCCTGTTAATACAATGGTGCTTCTTTCTCTTTTTCACACTGCTAATGTGCTAATGGCTAAAATTTATCTTCCTCCAGCACAACTCTGACCAGCTAACCTAACAACTCACAATGTAACCCCAGAGTGGCTTAAAATGCTAAAATACATAGGCTAGGACAACTCATTTGCTTCCTCTTCATAGTTCAGGGAATGTGCTTCTCTTACCTTTTACACTGCAAAACCCACATCTTTTTCCCATTCAGAGCAAGGTCAATGGGCAAAGTAGACACAGCAGCTAGTGGGAAGTTTGGAGAATTGGTGCAGTTCAGCAATCAAGTTACTTGCTCCCTACAGAACTGGATATTGCTTAGGTCTAGTTCCAGAATACCAGCAAAACATTTCTAAAGTCAGTAGGGTACATAAAACCAACAATATTCACATATGGGAGGCCGAGTTACCTACTGACATTACCACCTGCCTGCTAATATTACATATGTGCACCCACACACCCCTTCTAAAAATAAACACTACATTTAACTGATAAACAGAGGTTATAGCTGAATGTCCCTTTTATTAGGCAGTTATGGATTTAAAGAACAATCAATGCACTGTATTTCTTCCCTCTTAATTATTGTTCTACATAGTTACAAATGATGAATAAGGAAGAGGAAAATTAGAAGGCAAATTAATTCCTTAATCTATTCAGAAAACACTGTAGGATTATACAAGCATACACAGAATTACTCATAGAAGAGCTATATGTGCATACTGGAACAGAAGGAAAAATAATTGGTATGCAGGAAAAATAAACGTGAGTAACCAAAAGGAATAGTTTATCTTCTGCAATAACAGCAGCCTTAACATTACCAATTTGGATAGCAGATATCCATATAATCAATGTACTTAACTGTCAGTCTGGTTTGAGGCATCCTCAGTAAACACTATGGCATGAAATAAAATAAAACAAAATCTTACAAGAATCTTTTATTAAACTATAAAAATAACCAATGTCCACCAATGTAATTTCTTTTTCTTGAATAAGAAGAAAATAGTAAGTTTTGGGACCTTTATTTTTTTTTACATTTAACTCGCCTCGTTTTCTTCATTAGTGTGTGGGTCAGTCATGGTTCTGTAACCATGAAATTCTTCAAATAATTATTTTCAATCATTTGTTGAAATAGAAGCCATAGTCCATTTTCAGTAATGCTGCAAGTAAATTGTCTCTCTGAATATTGTTGGGGGAACAAGATAGTAAAAGTATGTAGTTGCATGTGGCTGTGTAAGTAAATATGTGTATGAACAGTCTAGGAAGAATTCCCACTGCCACACTAAAACATTTTATATATATGCTGTCATCGCCCTGTCAAGATCTGGCAATACCACCTTAGTTACATATTACAGATCTTATCGTTCAGAGGGAACAGAACATTCTGAGTGTGCCTCAGAGTGATATGGAAAAGCTCAAGGCATGGGCTTTTGTTTGTTTGTTTTGAAGCTCCGGGTCCTGCTTATCTGCTCAGGATGCCCCAGCTTTCCAATACTCCCTTATAAATCCTAATAATTGCAAAATAATATTCTGAAGATAGTGACAGAGCCAGAAACGCTCACTGTTGTTCACACAATGAAACAAGATGAATGACTTGCCCAATGGCATGCCAGAACGAGTGGAAATGGCAAAAAAACCACCGGAGTCGCCCAAGTGCAAGTCAAGTGCTTGAACTACAGCATTATTCTTACATCTAAAGTGCACGACTAATCTGACCTTGCTTGCTCAGAAAATATTCCTAAAGCTGAAGTTCTATTGTGAGTGCTAACATGTCTTCCTATTAATATTTTAAATAGGATTTTACTACTCCAGCCAGCATAATAAACAATACGAATCTTCCTAAAATGTGAATTCATGCTTAACACTTAAGACATACAATTGTTGGGTAACTTTAAAAAAATCCTGCTTTTACCCAGCCTGGCCTGAAATGAAATACCATAAAATTATTCATTATTTTAAAAAGTCTTGCAGATGAAGAATCTGAATGACTTTAAAGTAAGCCGTGAAATGCATGAACTTTTCAGAGCTTATTCAAACGTAATCCCTTTAAATATTTGAAGTATACAATGTTGCAAACCTGTCGACTTGAGTGTAAAAATAAAGGAATACATACACAATATGCTTTATACTTGCACCCCTCAGCCACCTGTAAAAGGCAAATAGAGATCCAACAGGAAAAGAAAGTTAAGGGGAGTTTGCTGCCCTTAAGAGACACAACTGGAGATAGTGACACACGCACAGTAGGCCAGCCAGATGAGAAAGATGAACCCCAAATGATAGGAACTCCACACAAATAAGCAGGGCAGTAGGACATCCTTCAGAACACAGCAGTGGACGTTTTCGGAATCGCAGAAAAGGTGAAGCTGACCAAGGGGTGGTGCACAAGTAAGGATATGCAGAGAAAACACTCATCCTGGATGCAGACTGCTCAGTGGAAGAATCTTTTTTTTTTTTTTTTCCTTCTCTGCTCAGGAAATGTGGCTCACCTCTTTTTTTGATACCTATGCCAACTTTGAGCAGTGGGTGAGAAAACCAGCTGATCACTGGGCTTGTTTTATCTGCTGTACATATTCTGCAGGCTGCACATCAATTCAGTGGTGCCCCTCTTTCAAAACCACACAATGTTTGTAACAAGCTATTCTGTTAACTATTACGGCATCTTCAATTATTATTTCCAATGGAAAAGTTGTTCTCAAAAATACTTTTGTGTTTCAAAACCTTGGTAAGAAGAAATATAGGCGCGGAATTAAAGAAGCTTTTAAAGCCCACATGAAGTACAGACATTAATTCAAAAAAAGATGCGTACTTCTCTGCCCTAACACTTGCTTTGCCTCGTAGAATAAATGACATTGTTTTAGTCAGCCTGTTCTTTGGTGGATTTACAATGTTGCAGTATGTCAGAGAAAAAATAAACAAACACATAATCCTCTGGTAATTCGAGAAACCATCTACGATTTTCAGGTTTAGGTTTTCAAACTGGGTATTTCAGGTTCTAATTGAAAGTAGTGCAGCAAATGCAAAATAGAGCAATTCCTTCAGATAACATGTTTACCTGCAACAACAGATAAGAATATGTAACAAAAGAAACAGTTTGTTTCCTATTCATGGGGAGATGCATTTACAGTGCCATTTGAAACACTGTAATAAGTACCTTTACAGAAGCTAGAGCTTGGCTGCTTTCATAAATACACATATACATTTTTAACTTGCACTCAAAGCCCCAATTTCTGCCCATAACAGTAGCAATCCACATCAGCACTTTCCACCCTCCAGTAAAACTGAGCAAACACTCCAGCTCCATCACTCACAATCATCTTGGAAGCATATCACAGAATAAGCTCATTGCTTGCATCCAAATTTTGCCTTCCTAAAATAGAATAGCTTGTTCTAGTCATCGATGCAAAAAATACATTTTTACAACCAACAGTTGTACAGGAAACTTCAAAGCTCTCAGCTGAAATGGTATCACTGGCATTGGCCATGCAGATACAATGCAGCACAAGGCAGAGCTCTACCTGAAGAGTGCAAACACAGCAGACAAGGCAAAAGGTGTTCAGTAAGGGGATATAATTCTCTCTGTGGAAAAGAGAGGTTCAAAAAGTCAAGGCAATAACTGAACAGGGTGCAACACTACCTCATGAGGAGCCCTGATAATCTCATTTTGATAGTTCGTATGTTCAATCATTGCATGTGTTCCTCCAGATCAGGAAAGAGTCCAAAGGTGAATCCAGCTTTCACAAATTCTAATCATATTCCTTCAGTATGAGTATATATACTGTTTGCCTCCTTTCCCATTAGCCATAATAAGAATAAAGCATGGAATAGAGGATATACTGCCCTGAACAGACATCTGTAGTCCATCTTGTTCTGTCTTTAGTAGTTGACAGTGATCAATGTTTCAGAAACACTGAAAATTAACTTGTTTCTAAATAAGGCTTTGCTTCTTCAGACAAAAACACTTAAAGCAATATAAAGGATTGTAAGAGTAATAGGAATAATGTGTCAGTGGGATTCCCACCTATGTTTAAATGTGAATGTGAATTTTCCCTGGTCAGTCTCTCTCAATTCACACATGCATGAATACTACACATGCATTACTGAAAGGCTGGCTATGAGTATTGGCAGCTACGAATGCCTTTGCATAAAAAAAGGCAAGGAAGTAGCTGATGGGAGAGAGAAGGAAAGGATAAAAGGACAAGAAGGAATTACATAAATAGAGAAGATGTGATCCAAAGTCCAATAAAGTCAATGGAATTATTCATACTGATTTCAGAAGTCACAAGAGACAGAGCCTAAAAAGGCAGAAAACAAATTTTGGGCCCAACGGCAGGCATGTACTTCCTTCAAAAGTTCTACAACAGAGGACACAATGTTATTATCCAAAAGAATCATCGATAATAAAACAGTTATAGCCCATTTTGTTTCCTTTTAAATGGCTCTGGCAGCTTTTTCTAACACATGATACGAAAAATATTTTCTTTTAGTTCCCCTCACCTTATCTCCTAAAACAAGGTTCTAACCACACACACTCAGGTTTCGCTGGCTGTAGTGGCTGCACTACCACAGCCCTTGGGAATGATGAAAATAATGTCAGCTGTGAATTACGTGCCTTGCTTGAAAAAAGGGGCATCAGTGACTACTTTGAAAATCTACTTAGTCCTTCACCACGTTCCAGTTAGAGATGAGAAAAGGAACATGGCCAGCAGTCTTTATCCTGATGACCATTCCTGCAGGAGCTATTACCAAGAAAAGAATTAATACAGGATTAAAGCTCCATTTGAACCCAGCAACATGTTCAAATGCGCACTATGGTCAGACGGTGAGACGGGACAATGACACATTCATTCAGATCTTTACAGAATAGGAAAAACCTAAAGTCTGAGAATGTTTCAAGGCTGTAGTCAGTCAGCAGCACCAGCAGTCTGCAAAAATACTGGTCTGCTTGACATAAAAACAAATGCATCAAAAATCCTTTGTTGTGTCACTGCAAAAACTTCTTGGCTGCACAATTTAGTATTATCAGTTAGAAAAAACCTGTGAGCTTCTCTATCTGCTCTTCACTTTTGATTGCATATAAATGCAGCTGAATGCAGACTATACACTGAACATGACCAAGTAAAAGTAAGTTAGGTACTGTGCCCAGCCAAGTTAGCTCTAGGACCCCCAAACCAGTGCCATTTATATCATGTAACCAGCAAGAACCTAGAAATTCTATTTTACAATGAGCAGACTGATAAATAAGCAATTTAACTAGGATTTTTTGGCTCCAAATACTGTGTTGTGCTAATAAATATAATCTGTCAGTGCAGATGGGGAAAAATAAGAAGTAACAGAAGCAGAAATATTTCCCAAATAGCTTCAGGCTAAAACTATTATTGAAGCTTTCCTTTGCCTTTCTGGTAACAAAAGTACAAGAGCACTGTCCTGGGGCATGAGACCAAGTAAATGAAGCTGATGGGAAACAAGACACCAAGATTACAAAAACTTCACCATGGACTGTTTTTTACTGTGCACTTTTTACAGACAGCACATCAAACAGGTCCATCATCTCAGGTGCTCTCACCACAACATGGGTACTTAGCGATGCCATTGAACGAACAGCACTAGGGAACACAATTTGACCTTTAGCTACAAATTTCAGTGACAACTCTTGCCTTAAAGCTGCTGCCTCAGAAACTTCTCTATTTCCTCCCTATCTCAACATAAATATGTTTGCATGCCAATACACAAACAGTGATTTCATCTCAAACGTACGGATCTCCATAAATATAGGTTTTGCAACATAGGTATTGTGATGAGAAATGTCATTGCTGGTGTCAAATTCCATCTGGAGGGAGTGGTCCAAGACATGGTGAGGAGAGAACTTGCTAGAATTACCTGCCAAGTGGCAGAGAACTCTGCACGTTGTTGGCTTCAACCCTTGGCATTTCGCGAGCACAAGAAAGTGCTGGGGTGCAGGTAAAGCCTTAACTGTCCTCTGGAAGTGGTTTCTGTGACAAGAAAATAAGGGGAAGCATGGGATGGGATGGGATGAGATAATCTTGTTGGGAATGAGATAGGTAGGCATTTGCATACACAAAACAGGATAGTCAGGGGTGGCCAGGAGCACATCCAAGCTGTTTTGGTGGGAAGGTAAGGAAAGGAGGAGAACCTTACACCTGCCCAGCTCTAAGCTGATTTAGCTACCATGAGTGGCTCCTCAGCAAACTGTATCAGGATACTCCTGTGTGAACCCACTCTCAGTTTTGTGCCATTTAGACCCAAAACACCTTTAGCCAGGCTACTCTACCTTTTGCCAATCACACTTTGTAAAAGACACTTGCTTATTTACAAATAGAGGGAGGTACTGAGGAGGATTTGCAGCAAGGACTATGTTTCTGAGCATTTCTAAAATGTTGTGGGGTTTTTTTTAATCTCACAAAACACCTCTCTGCACAGTTTTAAGAAAATTCCAATGATTCTAAAGGAAGAAGCAGACAACAAATATGTGTCTTGCACAGCACTTTACTATTTTTATACTCAATCATGGAGGCAAGAATTCATGAAGACCTATAACAAATCACCAACCACCTCTTCCCTTGCCCCTTACTCTTTGGTGCTAGGACAAGTGTTTCCCTCCCTTGCTCCTGGTGAAATCAATCTCATTCTTCATCAAGATGCTGGGAATGAGAGGGATCAGTGAAAAGACAGCTGCTAGAAATTGCTTTGAGTCCTTTCACAAATAATGGATTCATGAGGTAGAAATTGGCCTCCTTAGCCCTATCACAAGTTACTTCTTGATCAAGTTCAGTTCCTGCTCATATGTGCATTGAATCTGCCAGTATTGAAACAGTTTTAAGAGGCAAGATAAACATTTACATACAAGGAGACAAGCAGTGAAAATGATGTGGGAATGCATCTGGCTTCGTTCTCATGCAGGTCACCATGTGACAGACCCGGCACAGATTACTCAGCACCCAGACATGAAAAACAGCGATCCCTTCAAGGGGCAGATTTATCGACTGACAACTGTGGGCTGGCCAATTCTATTTCATCAGCCCATTATTCCCTGTAAATGTGTGAAAAATCCATCTGATTTTATTTCTCTGTATACACCAGATACGAAAGGAAACAAAAACCTGTCTAAGCAAAAAGCAAGAGCATGACAAGAATACTCTTATGGTAAGACCTCATTCTCACAGCTCAAACAGTCTCTGGTTCCCTCTGCCTCACAGAGATGTTTGCTAACACAATAGAAGGTGGCTCTCTGTACTCCCTCTCTCACATCAGATAAACCAAAACACCAGTCAGTGATAGCACAAGACAACATAGTTGGTTGAACTGAGTAACAGACAGACAAGAAATCTTTTATTCATCCTGGATTTACAACTACTTGTCTCAAACAAGTAACTTTATGGGTAATCAGCCTGTCTACATGAAAAACGAGGAAAGCAGTGCGTGTTTCTGAGGGGCATTTTGGAAGATGTGAAGATCTTTACACCTAAAATAACAAGTGAAAGACCTGACTCCTCAAACACACAATCAGTTCCAGTTGTACTTCCAGCAAGGAAAAAATAATACAAAATAATAATGCACGGTAGAACCGGTTTGTAATTGAGGAGAATTTGACTTACCCTGTCTCAGCTACATGGACCACATGGCCATTGTACCAACAGGCCTATGGACATACACATAGTACCTGCACCTCAGCAAGAAATGCTGATGAAGATTATTTCAGCTAAAAGAATATGAGATACGATCTACTTCTGTGCAGAGAAAGCTAAGAACATTAGTTATAGTCCATGCAAGACTGTGAATAAACAAAACTCAGTGAATCCTTTTTAGGAGGGGGAAGAGAAAGACACAAAAAAAGCTTCCACTTGGCCACATTTTCCCTTTTCTTCTCAAACGTAATTTTTATAAAATGCATCTTTTAATATAGATCTCAAAAATCCTTCCTAAACTAGACAATCCAACAGCTATGTGTAGTCTGACATTACTAGATTTCTCTTCTTACTCCCTTCTTTAAATACTGTGCAAGATTTGGCTGTTGGCTAATATGAATAAACTAGCTTTATTACTGTCACAGAAAGCATTTCCTAACAGATACCAGTAAATTACACTGGCTTTTGGAACAGGTTTAAAACTGGTCAGATCCTCTTCTTACTAGAAGCTGAATTACTTCTGCATATTCAGCTGAGAGAAGTCTAGGGACGGAGATGTTCTGGTACCAAGAACATTTCCAGCCACAGATCACACTCTTCAGAGCAGATCAACTTTCACATGCAAAAAGGGCTGAGTGTTTAGGTGGTGTTCAAAACCCCATAGGAACACTGAACAAAGAACTGTTTCTCAGTCCACAAAATTATATTATAAGGAATGAAGTTTTTTACATACCCATGTTGTTTTACCATGCAAACCATATTTGTAGTTACCACTGAACCCTTGCTGTGATGTGAATGAGAAGTGGTTGTAAATAAAAAGGATTCTGTTTCAAAACTGGTGACCAAGCTGGAAACAGTTAGAAACAGGCACCATTCTAGTCATATACCACAAATATTTACTCCCTTATGTGAGCTGAGAGCGTGACACAAAATCTCTAGTAGTCAGTGGTCCCCACAAAGAGTTTGCAACTTCCTGATCTAAAATACTAATTTAGAGTTAGACTTTTCTTCATGCCGTGACTCCTGTGCTCTTTCTGGGAATTATGGAGATTTTTAAGTAGTACTAATTCTCACTAGCAGATGGTAGTAGCACTTTGTCAGAGCATTATTACATTTAAGTTAACACTTCGGAATTTTAATGCAACAGCTCCAAGACTTACTTCTCAAACCCCTCCATAAAAGGGCCATTTCAAAGCTTACATCTACGACTGCTGCCATCCACTGGCTTCAATCCATTTTAAGAAGTGGCCTTTGAAATAGCAGTATTAAAAAATGATAAAATACTTTCAAATCCAAAATGGTCAGGGGGAATTTGTGAAATGAACCGCAACAAGGAACCTCTGTTGTATTACTAAAGCAATGCCAACAACAAAACACATCTCCATGGCCCTTACTCCTGAACCTCTTTCAAAAAACCCAAATGCTGGTTATTTCTGAGGAGCAGACGTTTGTTTACTCATTGCAGATGCCTGGAGGTGAGAGCAAAAGAAATCGGCATACGCTTGTTCTGAAGGAAGGATTAGTCAGAACGAAGGGATGAGGGCACCAGGGCTGATTCCAACAGCTTCCAAAGCACCAACACCAGCAATTTCAATCTTCTATTTGTTATTCCAAGTTTGTGGTACAAAATGATGCAAGGACCTTGTTCATAGAAAGTTAGCCCCTCTCTCCCTTTCATGTTCTCTATGGAAGTCTGTAAACCTAGTATTTTCTGAAAACACTTGTACTCCTTACTTGACACAACACAAAGAGCCAATTAATTCTAGCCTCAGGGACATTTGGCAGTCTTACAAAAAATGGGGGGAGAAAATGCATCCCTTTAAAAAAAGTACTAAAAACCTCCAACCCCACAGTACTTCAATGAACAGACTTTTTTTTTTCTTTTTTTTTTTTTTTTTTAATGACTAAATCCTGAGATGATATTCAGCAACAGCAGTTTCCAAATGCTATCATTATACACCTTCCCCTGAGGAAGTATTTACCTCCTCCTTCCATACAATATTCCCTGTTGCTAGAAATCATTGACCTCAAACAGAAAAATATTTGTAAAAACTACTATCCCAGTTCTTAATGTGCCTCATTTACAGGAAACACAAGGCAGTGGCTGTGCCTTTGCTGCCTCAAATGGGGGTTGTACAAGGTTGATGCTGACAGAAAACCAGACCAAATGAGGACATATGCCACAACACAAAGGAGTGTGAAAGGAGATCCACTCACCACTCCGGAGCTTCACTGAAGAAAGGTGCAACTTTTAAAGCAAGCTATGCAGCTATTTGAGATGAGGAGAAAGGTAGTACTCGCCCCCTCATTCCATGAAAGTCACGGAAGGCTTTGCATCCAGAAGCAGGCTGCATTATTTACCCTTTCCTTCCTTCCTAAATTAGGTCAAAAGTCCACGGAGCAGAAGCTGTGGCTATGTGCATCCCTTCCTCCTACTCACCAGCCACAGAAACTGAGTTTAAAAGGAGGCCTGGTACAGACCAGCCTGTGAAATAAAATGCTCAGATAATGCTGAGGCACAGGAAGGTAAAATATATTCGGAGTCACCCTGGGAGGAGAGGAGTGGAAGATGACACTTCAGTACTCATTGTTTGCATCTCTGTACAACAGTATTAAACAATACAAAGGTAAAACAGATCTCACTTTTCTGCCGAGTAACCAGGTACAATTATTGGCTGAAAAAACCCAAAAAATTAAAGTCTACCACAAAAATCAAATGCTCTATGGTAAAACTATAGAGGCTAGACAGGGAGAAACAATCCCATTTTCTAGTGTATAATTTAGTTTCTTTAGAACTTAATATTATCTTCTAGCTATATTGTTCTCAAAGCATCATTTGCATTATATTATTAATCTGTTCAGTAATATTTGTGCCATTCCAGTCCCTCGCTCCTTTGGATTTCCCAACTTTTCTCGTATGCATAGGCATATACCTCCCCTACAAGGCCTGTCTCAAATATAAAGCCCAGTCTCCAAACCACATAACATTTCCTGCTATTCCCTGAAGGTATCCGGTACTCTCACAGAGGTAGGCTTCCCATCACTCACGCCAACCCCTCCAAATGTTTCCTGCACTCCTTCACCACCCAGCCAACTCCCACCACTGCTAAGCACAACCCTCCAATCCCTTTCCAAAGCTCCCACACAGAAGGCACCACCAGAACCTTCCCCACAGTGGTCCTGCTCCCAGAGAACATGTTGTTTTCCTGCCCACTCCCCTCAGCCATTTTATTTGACACAGGGTCTATACTCTGCAATGCTGTCAAAAATGGGAGAACTTTTCTAAGTAAACAAGCATTTCTCGTGTATCTCCAGGATGCAATCCACTTCCATAACAGGAGAGCTACTTCCAGGAGTTGGAAAACCATTTCTCTAGATTGTTTCAGTAATATTTTCACAGCAATACAAAAACTTCATGAGACTTCCAAACGAGGCTGCAGGTACTTTCAGAATCACTGACTATATTTAAATATCTCCTTTAAACAAAGTAGGGAATTTTGCACCATACATACTTCCATTTTCCCAAAAAGGGGCTTTCTCCTCCTGCCTAGTCTTCCAAAACTGTACTATGCAATATTTGTCCAAGTGACACAGAGAGTGAGAGTGGGCATGTGCATAATTATGCATTACTTCCTGTACTAGGTAAACTCAGAGAGTAACATGGTGGCAGCTGATGAGGTAATGATTGTTTCTGTTTGGTCAATTTAACCAATGTTGCTGGCAATAACATATTGCAGGTAATAATTATAAACACGTTGCTGCCCTTCATTTCTTGTCAACTCTTTCACCTCACAGCCCCAGATCAGGAAGTTTTGATATCAGCCATGCAGCACCCGCCCTGACAGGACATCCCTGTAGATATTTCTACCTGCTTTCATCCCCTTGTACCCAAAGTGATCATTCACAAACATGAATGAGTGAATCTGCCTCTCAAAAGACACACGAGTCTCCAGGTGTACCAACTGAGTCACAGACAGATCCAAGCCCTCTCTTTCACTTCATCTTCAAATCTCCTGACAGCCAACTTTTTGTTTCATATTTGTACAGCTTCCAGCACTGTGGGGTGTCATTTCATGATTTGTATTCACGTTAGGCTTCCTGCCTGCAAGCAAAAAGCCTCCTGAATCTTCATGTTGTTACTTAAGGTGGAAACTAATGCCATCCCAAATTAAAGAAAAATCCAGTCAAATATTTTCAATAAGAATAGTTCTTCTGATTACTGAAAAAGTGTGTATTTGTATATCATATATGCATACATTAATACATACCCCAGTGCTTGCTATCAACCTGTAGCATGGAGCTAGAATAGCTCCAGAATAGTAAATTTTTAAGGATATTTATATTAAATACATTAGTGGATATACTTCAATACTGCTTCAGTGTATTTATTCACAAAGACTACGTTTAAGAATTAAAACCAACATTTTGAGGTGTGCTTGTCTCAAAAGAGTTCAAATAAGTGGAGTTCCAGAGAAATTTCCAGAGAAAAAGCAGTTTTATCTGTTCAAATAACAGATATTTGTGTTATGGTGTGCTTCACATTTTTCTTCCTGGACATTAAAAGCAGATATTTAAGAGCATGGAACACAGTGACCATCACAACTTCTTGCCATGAGCCTGGAATGTGTGAGAGAAAGAAACTAATAGAAACAATAAAAGGGAGCAATTAATGTATTTTAATATGACCTAAAATAACTATCACCTTTTCACAGTCCACACTGTACACTGGCCACACATTGCCACTACTCTACAGTGGCTTCACTGAGCAAGAAACATGCCTTTTCTACTGTCTTTTTCTCTTTAACAGCTCTCTAGTATGTGAAATGGTTTTAAAATGTTTCTCAAATGTTTAACTTGAACACTATAAAGATTGCAAGAAGGCAAAAGATATACAAAAAGAAACATCTTTGCTTAATAGTGTTTGGTCTGGAGATACCCCTACTGCGTGCTTTCAGCCCAGGCCACACTGCCAGACAACTTTTAATGCTGATCGTAGTCAGTGAGGTAACTCTGCAGTAGTGTCTTGGCACCTGAGAAATACAACTGACATCTTCAAAACATCCCAAAGGCTCAGGAGCCCGAGCTTGACTGAGATGAGTTCCTGCATGCTTTAAAACCAAAGCAAGTTACTGTCTGTCATCAGGTCTGGGTCCCAAACATGTCACAGTTGAGGCGGAGGCGCGACACACACTAATTCTAACATAAAGTGCAGGCAAAAAGCGTTTATTCCAAGAGCCAGTGCCATATATATATACTTTTGTATGTTTATCATTCGTGTTAGTTGTCCATTGGTTGCTCAACTACTACAGTAGATTCATTGGCTATTTTAACTACACCATACTATTATTAGTTATCTACAACATAGACATCCCAAGAATCCAAACAAAATGCCAGCTGCAGCTTTGTTGCTGTTTACTCCCTCTATTGTTTTGAATTTCTTGCTTCTCTCAACTAGATTTCTCACAGGTAGAAATGGACTGTGCTGAGACCAATGTCAGACTCAGACTCTGACAGCCTTTCTGACCTGCTGTTAATTCCCACACAAACATAGGTCTGGGGTTGGCATCCCAAGGCAGGGAACCCTGCCCTGTGCAAAGTTTCATTTCTCTATTTAAAAATGGGTTTGCAAAATTGTTGTATCTGTGTACATTAAAATTAGGCACAGCAAATCCAGGCCTGGCATTCAGATCTGCTGTTCTGCCATCCTCTGCTCTCTCCAGAGCTCTCATCCGGAGCTCCTTTCCAACAGCACTGGAGTGGTGCTATTTGATTTTGATTTATCACAAGTGAATTATTATAATGAAATCACCAACTCGATTTAAGCCTCTGAGAAAGATATGGTTGGACTAACAAAAAATTGTTCTGCAAAACAAGCAATTATTGTTAGGTTCACTGGATATTGGCCTTAGCAATCCAACTGATTACAGAAAGTTAATGTTTTAAAAAGCAATGAAAAAATAAGGTATTAAATCCTTTAAATCTGCATGAAAGGCTCCAAGAGGAATTTTACAGTTATTTTCACTGCATATTTTATTAGATATGTAATATTTTATTCATGGGTAAAGCAAATATAACAATTAGGAATAATTAGCATTTCAGCACTGAGTGTTATCTAATACATTAAAATACACATATAATTCTTCATTTAAATTCCGTATCCTCACATTTTCCCCTTTCTGGTTCAGAACTTTTCCACTGAGCATAGCATTTACAGGAACATTATACAGCTCCCAAAGAAATAGAAACAGATAGAACTAGTGGCTTTTGCCTTTGATATCTTGTTTTCCTCCCCTCCTTGAATTTTTACTTATTTTCTTTTTCAATTTCCTCTTGATTACAGAGCTTGTCAGATAAACCAGGCATAACTTTCAAGAAACTTTATCCCTTTCATCTTTTCTTTTCCACCCTACTCCCCCATCATTCCACAACTAATGTGTGTAATGGAAATCTGCTTTAAATCTAACCCTGCTCTTACAAACCCATCAGATTACAGTTGACTAAAACTAGAGTAATTGTCTCCGTACCACCTCTTCCACCATGACTTCAATGCTACACAGAAATGCTGTAGTTACTGTATTATCCTTTCTCATTAAGTAAGTGTCACTTTTTATGAGGGCTTTTCTTTTTTTTTTTTTTTAATGCAGCACTTACAGCTCTCAGAATATCCTTTCCTTGAGCTTTTGTGGTTAGCCCCACACCAAAGCAGAAAGAAGTCTCTTCAGCTGAAGTGCACTCTGTGGTACAATACAGAACACAAAATACCTCCTTCTCTGAATTAAGTATATTATCACTGAAACTAGGACATAAATTCTGAACCTTACAAAATTACAGCACTGCACAATATCAAACACGCTCCCTTGCCAGGTTTCAGAACTGTCATACAAACACCAGCACATTTCATTTACTAACCTTCAATTTCAGCCTGTGTCCTCCCTGTTAGAGATATCACTTACGACTCTCCAAGTCACATATGCCTTTATTAATTATAGTTGTTGCAGACACAAGAGAATCTTCCCCTTACTCCAGCAGCTCTCTCAACTGCTTGGCCAACAGTAACCAGAAACCAAAGCCTGACTCCTGTATTGAAGAATAGCAGAGGAAACTGCCCTGATGGTGCTGATGGGAAATCCAGAAAGATACAGCAAGAAGGACACCTTTTCCTCACCCACTCCTCTTCTAAATGCTTCCATATCAGTCCTGATGTTTAAATTACTATGACTAGAGCACACAATTGCATCCTGACTCTGTAGTGGGTGACAACAGCACTTCCTCTTCTCCACGTGCTGCTTCAAATGCACAAGCCAGCTAAAAGCTGTGCCCAGAAGGCTTTGCCCAGGCCTTCCTTACCTGGTTTTGAGGATGGATTAACTAGCACTGCACCAAACTTATCCAACATGCATGTAGCACATATTCCATGCCACATGTCACACTGCACTCCCTCAGTATTGCACCTTTTCCAACACAGTCTGCTAGCCTAGATGAGCGAGGAAGTCATAGCCAACATTCCTCTGAATACATACCTGAAAAATACATCCTCTGAAAAAGGCCAACAAAGCTCATTTCGGTAACTACTGCAAGCAACAGGACAGCAACTACTTCCTCACAGACATAATAGAGGGTGCAGGAAGATAATGGAACTCCACAGAAGGAGAGGAAGTGCATCTGCATGCAGGAAGCCCAGCAGGAAGCCCAGTAGGAAGCTAGGGACTACACCACTCAAGGAAACATGAGCTGTCGTGACCAGCTCCCAGCCACTCCATCAGGTTGCCAGCAACTTGCCTGTTATGCTTTAGTTTCGGGCTGTGACAGTTATACTTGTCTCTTGGCACTTCTAGACAGCACAAACTGTATCTGAGGCTCTCAAAAATGGGTGTGAGCATGACAAGAGCCATGAACTGGACTGTAACATCTATAGGATGCACAGGTGTGGAGCTGCCCAAGTTTTGACACACATGCCAAGCCTGAATCTGAAATCAAAGCTTTCTTCAAAATTTCACCAGTTTACATAATAACTTACTTTTTCTAGAATTCAAATATAAATGAAAAAAAAGAAAAAGGGGAAAAAAAAAGGCAACAATTGAATTTGCCTCATTACCAATGTATTACCTGAAATCAACCTTTGGCACATACCATCATGTATCATAATACACGTGCAAAATATGCTATCAAAGTTTGATCATTTTCTTATAATTGCATAAAATACTGGAATGCTATTTCCTTTTCTTATTGGTCACTTGTAAGTTTAAACATCAGTGGTAAATATCTGTGTCTAGTAAGTTTTTGAACACTGAAGATACAAAACAAAATATGTTTGGAGAGTGTGTAGATGGAAAGAGCGTTACCATGCTCTCATATATAACCCAGGTAATTAAGAAAATTAATTAGGAACTGATAGCCAAACAGAAGTACTCTTGCACATAAACTGTTTTAAAAACCATTTTTTACTATGCTGAAAAAAAAAAAAAATCAAGCAATGGAGTAGCAGTAACAAAGGGTAAAAATACAACCTCAACTCAAAAGGCAAAAGCCTCCAATAAATTTCAGCCAAAACCAGGCTGTCATGCTAGATTATAAACAGCCATATATCAAATGGAAGAAAATGATGTAAGTTCAAGTCTATATCTAGGGAGTAACCTAATGGCTTACAGAAGTCATCTCTTGCCAATACCACTTGCTTTACAGGGCCAGGGAGTGGAAGAGAACCATACTTAATGCCTTTGTTCATTAAGTTAAATGAACCTTAGTTGGTAGGTTTATGTAGTCACAGTCTTGAAAGATTTTTCTCCAGTGTGTTTTTTCAAAGATGGCATTGTGAGAATAAAGGCTCAGTGCATCCATAAGTAGTCATGTGAAAGCACAGAGCAGCAGCAGTGATTGCCATGTCAGACATTTGTTAGGGCACCACTTGAAAACGGATGGTTGATTTTTTTTTACTCTGCCTTTATCAAGGACAAAGAACCTGATATAACACTAAGAGTTATTTAAGAACATGAAAAGGAGCTGCCTGCTGCGGTCAGCAATCCACAGGCTCAGTTTAAAATCTTCTGATGTCAACTAAGCAACTCACCTGGATTATGAGAGACTCCGGATCAGGCCCTGAGGATGACTAAGACACACTCCAGAAAGCAGTGACATCTAACGGCAAACATGCCTTTGGATGATGGCAAGCCCTAATCTATGGCGTGCAAAGTCATCCCTCTTTAGCTACAGAGTAACTAACACACATCACAGGGACTGAAACACTACCACAAACCCAAGCACCTGGGAAAGTGTTTCAGAAATAACACATGCAGAAGCACAGTTTGTCACGCAGGCTGAGCATTTAAGCAGAGCACAGTTACTAATAGAACCTCCTGGCTGCTCAGCCCCAGCTCACTGGGCTCCAGGTCCTCACTCGTAGGTGTTTTTAAAATAAGCAAGTAACCTTCGCACACCCTAGAGCAGGGACAACAGGGACCTTGAGTGCTCCTCTGCCGACACTACAGGCGCACAGAGATTTATTTGTTTGCAATAAATCTGTTTTGCTTGCTTGTCCTGTGCCTTACAAATGTATGTGAGAGTACCGTAATGAACAGTTAGTGGCATACACTACATACCTCCTAATGAGGCTTCACCAATAGCACAGCAAATTAAATTCCCATTACCAATTCACAACACAACCCAAGCTGCATTGTAACACATCAGCTTACAAGAAGAAACGTGGACATGCATACCACCAAGCAACAAGAATCCCATTCCCTTACCAAAAAAAAAAAAAAAAAAAAAAATTACATTTGAGTCACCACCAATACCAAGAGGAGGAACAAGCAATAGACCCCATGTTGGAATTGCCTCAATATTATTAACCATGGTACAGAAGAGCTTAAAGGTATGAGCCAGAATTCAGGACCCAGCAATACTGGGAACTTGTCCAACACAAGGAATGCAGCAGTCCTGGCCTACAAAGTCTAAAAGCTGAGAAGAGTAAGGTAAGAGCAAAACTAGTTTTCTCTCTCAGGAAAAAAACCATGGTATATATAAATATATGTATTAAAAACAAATGTATATGTAGAAGCATATATAACTATCTTATATATATTTATGAACTTTCCATTAAAAATAAAAAAGAAAACCAAGGGTAGTATGCAGCTGACTGTGCATGACTGAAGTTACTGATAAACATGAAAACCAACTTGAAGTAATCAGGGAGGCTGAACTAGATTAATTAGCCTTCAAAAATACTTTAGTGTATTTTTTCAGCAAAACTTTTATACCACACAATGTGGCTGCTGCCCTAGATGATTTTGCAGCACCTAATACACACATATCTGCCTATATGTTTCTATAGGCATGAGAGGAAATCCATAAGCATGTACAGATGTATTTCCACGTACGTATCAAGGGAAAATAACGAGCACAAAGTACAAGATACAGAAGCATGAGACTATCAGCGGTAGAAGATACAAAGCATACACAAATTGTGCAGTTGACAAGAAATGCCACCTAATCCCTGCTTAATTAAAACACTCTTCTAAACTCTTGTTCAGGGAATGAGGAGTGTGGGACGAATGATGTATGAAGAAAATATCAGGCAGCGTGGCTAATCTCAAAGACTTGGGAGCTTTCAAGCTACATAAATCAGAGCGACTTTTTGAATAGCCTCATAAAACACAGAATCATTACCATTCCACTCACGACTTTCAGATTCTTCCTACAGCATACAGATCATTAGGAAACTTCTAAGCAATCAAGTAATGCGGGACTGATGAAATTACTCAATCAATGCACGGGCTGAGAGAAGCAGCATAATACAGGATTGCACAGTTTTGACATGGTAACCCTGCCCCTTTCTTTTTTTATATAAGGGTAAGGAAAATTATAGTGGAGTCAATTCATTTCACTATTTTCACAAGAGTGCTTAATGTAGTCTTTCTGAACTGCCAGTTCCTATTTATAATAGCAGGGCAGCAGAAATGTACAGATTATAAGCAGCTCTACCGATGTTTAAAATACGATACAGGAAAACCTTTCTTGTTTAAATGTGCACATTTACGTACACACAGACCTGCTCTAATGATCAAAAGCAGAAACTGTGCACAGAAGACAGGAATATGAAAAAGCATTATCATAGATGGATATCAGTCACTGTATCCCTCCCACTGACATCACCAAGTCGTTAATGTCTATTCACTAAATTGTAACATTTTTTGGCATTGTCTAAGAGATGCCTGATAAAATACTTTGAGACAGAATGCATCCTTTTACAGGAAACACATAAAATAAAACATAGCCAAGTTAAGAGAGTTTGTGTGTTATATTGAAAAAAGTATGTACTATTAGGAAAAGGGTATGCACAGGTAACATGTTATTTCTCATGACCATCTGCCCCTCTCAAACATGGGAAAATATTTTCCACTTGGATATCTTAGCACAGCAGAACGAGAAAAAGATAATGCATTTATTTGGTCTGTTGCCTAAGGCATCAGTACTACCTCTGGTAGTATTTCTTTCCCCCTGAACTGAGCATTTTGTTTTTTTCTTTGGCTTTAAGAGTTCTTCTATAGTTAATTTCTTCATAGGATACCCTGCTACTGCTTTTGCTGACTCATTTAAAGAAATACAGTTTATGTATTTATTTAAATATGTCTACATATTTTATGCGTATGTTTATTTAGTACAAGCGGAAGACAGCAAAAGGGGGTCAGAAGACCAGGTCACAAAATACAGTGGTGTTACTTGGGACCAAATTTTCATCTGTGAGCTGTACAAGCTGGAATATCTAGTTGTGTACCCATTTACTGTTAAAACAGTTCTAATTTCAGGTCATTTATTTTCAGAGTATTCATTTCAGTAGATTTAAAGCTCTATGTAAGTTATACAGTTTGCCATTTTCATGGCAACATAAACGAGTCTATAAAAAGAGCTAATCCCCTTGTCAACTGTACTAATTGTCTCTCAAGACAAATTAATTGTGTGAGAAGCAACTACATTGGTTTTGCTAGTTCGGGTTGGGTTTTTTTGGCTTTCAATGAGGATTTACTGTGTTGATGCATCTAATCACTAACAGCATTATTTAAAAAAAAAAAAACAACAAAAAAACCAGTTAAAATGTGTTGCATTTATCACTTAAAACAAGTAAATGAAACAAATTTTCATTAACACGAGGGGAGGAAAGCTGCCGTCTCCCCTGATGGTAGTGCAAAGGCACACAGCCTGCCCAGCAGCGCTCCCTTAGCCAGGAGGATGGGCGACAGCGGATTGCAAAGAAACTCCTCATCTGCTACACAGTCAAAATTTCCCCCCAAATTCTAGGATGTGATCGTTTGCTACAAGCTCTTAGGAAAGAAATCCTAAGGCGTAACTGTCTCCTAGCGTCGCTTTAACAGTCTACAACTGGGAAGCATTAAAAAAGTCCTTCTCCCTTTAAAAGGAGGGCATAGAGCGCTACCTCCCCTGTGCAATCTGCCACTCCAGTCGCACACAGCCAAAAGGACTGACCCCTATAAAGTTGCGGTACCTAAGGGAA
Source organism: Oreocharis arfaki (assembly GCA_013398015.1). Lineage (NCBI taxonomy): Eukaryota > Metazoa > Chordata > Aves > Passeriformes > Paramythiidae > Oreocharis > Oreocharis arfaki. The sequence continues at coordinate 84,485 of VZRR01008588.1, forward strand.
GCGGGGGCTTGTGGGCTCGGGGGCAGCTACATGAAGAGCTGGCGCACCGCTGCCCAAATATCGGTGCCCTGCAGGAAAGCTCCTGACGACCGGGCTTTCCAAACGCTCTCCCCGCTTCCCCTTTCACAGAAACCCGCTACGGATCCCCACGACAAGCACCGGCAGACATATTTATAAAGCCAACCCTGGGGAGAGCGACAGCTGCCCCACAGACGGGGTCGGCACCGCCCCAAGAACCTCCCCAAAACCCCGGCGAGACCCTGCCCCCAAATGCACCTTCCCCGGGGCAGCGCGGCGCCGGCCGCCCGTCCGCCCCCGCTCCGCCTGCGTGCGGTGCCTGCAGATGGGCGAGCGGCCGCGGGGGAAGCGCCCTCCTCTCCTACTCTCCCTATCCCCGCTCCTCTCCCTCCCCGCGCATCCCCGGCCGGCGCAGGGGGGCAACCCGCTTTCGCCAGTCGTGGGAGCCAAGCGCAGCTCGGCAGCGGGGCTCGGCGCTTCCCAGGGAGGGCCCGCCGAGAGGGAGGGCTGGCGTGCCGGAGATGGCTCGGGATAACGGGGAGCGAGGGGGGCACGGGCGGTGGGAGTGCGGGCAGCGCTGTGCACCGGCATCACCCGAGTTGCCCCCGGGGCGGAGGGGAGGCCGCTGCCCTTCCCACGAGCCGCTGCTCCGGGAGGCGCACATGGAGCCGGCGCGGGGTGGCGGCCGGGAAGGGGGTGCCGGACGGCCAGAGCCCCCCGCCCCCGCGGCCGCCCTGCCCGCCCGCGGCAGGGGAAGCGCTCACGTTGCCAAACCACCTGTTCCGCCGCGGGAGAGAAAGACGGGATGGGGGGTGTGAAGGAAGGGAAAGTGTGGGGGGTGGGGGCTCTGCGTGTCTGTCTCCACCGTGAGAGGAACACGGGGAGGCGTGAGGTCTCCCCTGGCCGAGGGCGAGCCGGGGCAGGCGGAAGGCAGGCTGGAGCTGAGGGGCGGCGGGGAGCAACCGGGGAAGTGCCCGAGCCCTGGGCCCCCCATCATCAGCCTCATCAAAACCTCAAGGTCTAAAGCACGCACATACCCCGCTGCCAAGAAACCTTCGCACAGCGCGGTAGGGGAAAAAGAGGACGCCTGAGATCCTGGTTGGAAAGCAATTATAAGAGGGGACAAAACAACAGAAAAAAGCATGCGAGCAAGCGATAAAAGAGAGTAGGGGCTGCAGGGGGAGGAGGGAAGCCTTCCAAGAGAGGGAAGGTTGCAAAGGAGAGCTGGAAAAGTGTCCAGCAGCACCAGCAGGCGCAGCACCCCCTTACCGATATGAATGATTGAATCTGCAATCGCCGCTTTCCAGGTTCGAGTCCAACAGACGGACACGACCAGGATGAGGGAGAAAACTTCCATCTCCTCCGGAGGTCCAGGCTTTATAACAACAGATCTCTTCGCCAAACGGTGCGGCCGTGGAGGACAGTGCAGCGCAGGAAGCCCAAGAGTTTGAGGTGCAGCCGGAGGAGCGTGTAAATCCCGATGGCTGGCGCAGAGCCGCGGCTGGTCAGGGGGCGAGCCCGGGGCTCCGAGCGCTTCTCTCCTCGGCGAAACCCCCCGTCACTTCGCGGGGCTCCTGGGCAGCACCAGAATTGCTGGGAGCGCCGGCAGCAAATCCATCCAGCCCGGGTGCCGCCGCGGGCAGCAGACGCCTCTGCTGGTCACACAATCCCCATCCTTCCGCCGGGTCCAGGGATCCGCTCGGTCCCGCTGCTGCACAGCAACTTCCAGCCCACACCACGCACACGCTCACACACAGAGGCACACACGCACACACACAAGCAGACGCGCACACACAAGCAGACACGCACAAACCCTCTTGGCCAGAGAAGCCCCAGGAGCCCGCAGCAAATAGCTCGCCTTCAGCGAGGTGGGAGGAGCGGGCGACCGAGAGAGCAGGCGATCCCGCTCCCAGCAGCCAGATTCCTGCAGGAAAAGCCCTCCCGGAGGCCAAAAAACAAAGTGAACTTCAAGGTAATGCAGATAGTAATGCAGAGATTTCCCCCCACCCTTCGCTTAGAAAAATCGCTTCCCACAACTGGAGGAAAAAAAAAAAAAAAATCTGCCAATGGAGCCCAGCGTGCAGTCTCTGTCGCGCAAGGTGGTGGTTGGACAGGGCAGAAGCGAGAGGAGGAGTACCCGGAGCGAGGCAGAGGAAAGCAGATGATGGTCTGCAGGTTGCTTTTGGAGCTTGCTTTGCTGGTGGGATGCAGAGAAAGCTGGCAGCTCCAGCACCAGCCAGCACGTTGCCTAGAAATGGATCACCTAGGAGAAGGAGAGAGAGCGAGAGATAAGTGCTATCAGCCTGAGAGGGAGAAACAGAGAGAGCGAGCGAGTGAGAGCGCTTCTCTCTAATAACCACCTCCTCCCCCTATCTGCAATACAAGGGAGAAACAATATAGAGCCCTCGTCTCCCTTGAAATCTTCAGCTGGGACTAAGGAACAGACATAGGCAGGAGTTCATGCAGCCTAAAAATACATTGGGGGAGGGGGGAGAGAAAATCTTTTTGAAGTGTTATGCTCAGTTTAAAATAAAAAAAAAACCAACCCACCCCATTTATTTAACCTTGTAACTCCACTGTGGGGATCAAGTTCAAAGCTAGATGGGCATTTCTGCTTCTCAGTCTTTGACAACTGAGTCAGGGACATTACTTGAAGAGGAGAAGGAAAAAAAAAAAATCAGGGACACCTGGCCTCGAGGGGAAAATGAAGACCTAAAAATCTATTAATATCACTTTAATTATCTGTGTTCTTGATGGATTTTGCACAGTTCTTTAAAGCAATGAATTAGCTTTTTTCTTCCTCTCTCTTTAGGTAATGGAGAAATTTCTATGGGAAACATTTAGAGTGTACTTTTCATGCTCAGGGTTCTATGAATTCATTAACCAATTAATCTTCAGACTTCTCGTGCTGTAGTTAAATACATTATCCCCATTACACAGACAGAGAATTGTGCAGAGAGGTTAAGTATGTTCCTATAAAACAGTCTAAATCCCCACTTTATGTCTTACTACACTTTCTTCTGACTGGTTTTTCTAGTCCCACTAGAGGCAGGAAGCAGAAATCAAAGAAGTGCTCATAGCATATTACTTGAATCCTAAACTCACGCAAGCCATTGATAAGTCCTGGTAGTCAACCAGTGAGAAGTTGATCAACCCATTTTCTTCAGAAGGAACCCCTTTTGAAGGCATCTTCTTAGTTGTAATACTTCTAAGTTCATCCTACCTGACTTGTATATTTCTTCTGTTTCTACTGACTTGCACATGTTTTCTTTCAGCCATGGGGCTGGTTGGCAAAAACAGTTGTATACCTATCAAATTTAAGGATTTTGTTCAAGAGGGAGAAATAAGCTTTCCAAGAAAAGCTAAACTAAACCATGGGCAAGGTAATTGACTCCACTGAAAAACAAACAAACAAAAATAATGAACATCACCAAGAAAAAGCACCAGCAGCAGTTTTGACTTTGCTTAGGTCCACCTTGGCAGGCTCAAAGGCTTCAAGCTGGATCCAAAGCACAAGTCAGGGCTCATCTTTTCACAGGCTAGAATGGATTCCCTCTCTTCTAAGAGCTATAGCAAATCACAACTAGAATTGCTTTAGAGACAAAAGAAAAGGTATGTAAAGAGAACAATAGATGAGCCGTATGAAGCAAAAGTCTCACAAATTATGTCACTCACGTGCTGCATTTGTCCCTGTCCTCTCTACAAGTCACAGATCTGTTATCAATAAGGGCAAACAGTAAAAAAGAGGGTTTTTTTTTTCCCTGCAAATGGCAATTTATGCATAGTATCAGTGAATGTAATGGGCATTAATTTTACAAGTAATAAATTCTGATTCTTCTGAGAAACTTTTGGAGCTGCTTGAGTCATTATTACTTCTTCACAAAAGAACAGAGTTCACAAGAAATGTTAATTCACTTCTTTGGGGGGCATGTCAGAGCAGTATTCTTTAATAATGTACAATGCACAGTAGGCAGAATAAGAAATGTAATGGAAACCTTCGGAAAATTATAACTTTTTAATCCTCAGTTTAAAAAATACTAAGAATTTTGAGGCCTTATCTATGAACCAGATATCTTTACTGACTCTTTAAAACCTCTAGTGCCCTAAACTGGCCACACTGAATGGAATTTTTTGCAGAAGGCTGTAGAAACATATAACAGAATACATGAGATAGCCTAGAGTTTGTAGCTCACAAATACCCTCTAACTAATAAAAAAAAAAGAATTTTGGGTGGATTTCTGAATAATAATTCCAGTGGCAAAGAACACTGTGTGAAAATCTGAGAGGAAAGAGACTGAAGTAAATTTGAAAAATACTCAAATAAAATTACTTCAAATTGTGAACACATTATTGACTTAATATACATCCACCACAGAGATGAAGTAATTTTCACTTCCTCACTTCCATTCTCCTTATTAAAAACAAAAACTGATGTCACCCATTTAAATAGAGTGAAAAAAATCTTTTGCTATGTAGTTAGTTCAAGGTATCATAAAAATATTTAAAAAGAATAATTTTCTTTTCTATTCAACAGATACAAAACATTTGCAGAAAGTTAAAGCTAGGGGAAAGAAAGAATTTCAGAACCGAGGAGTTACCAATGTTGTGAAAATATCCTAAAAAATGGAGCTGGCCTGGACCACATCCAGGCCCCTAAAAAAGCCGTAATCACCATTCACAGGTCGTCAGTGGTTGCTGCCTCAGGCGCTTTGGACGCTGAAGTCCCACAGGTTTCAGCCCTGCTGCTCTTCCTTCGCTACAGCTTCCCTACCCAAATGCCCTCAGTTCCCTCAACGTCATTCCAGCTCCACCGCTGGCATCCGTGGGCGAAGGGCCACTAGCGACCAGTCACGGTTTTTAACAACAGGGAGGGGTTGTCTTCTTTCCAGCAGTCTGACTCCGATGTGGTTAATGGCTGATGTACCTTATGTTTGCACTGATCAGCTATTGCAGTGTTGCACATTAATGCAGCCCCTGGAGGAGCAGCAGAGAGAGGATGTGCTTGTAAAACAGATGTAGGGGGGAGAAGAAGTGTCCCTCTGAAGTTTATTGCCTCACACCCACATATAACACGCTGCTACCTGACCCAAGTCAACCTGGGACCTGAGCTTCTGTCTACAGAGGAGAGAGACCTAAACCCAAAAGTTTCACCTGCTTTTCAGTCATCTAAAGCCTTAATTTTGATAATTAGAATGCCCCTTTCCCCATCTGTTCGGCCATACAAACAGCTCTGACAATGCAGAGGTAAACTTTACATTTGTTTAGTTTTAAGTCCCAGGAGATCCTTCAGGTATTCGAAGAAATTCAGATAGTGGTAAGACACATAAGTGTCAAGAGCTATTTCAGTGGGCACAGGATCTCCCCATAAGGATACTATTCCCAGATAATATTCTAATTTACATGACGCAAAAAAAAAAATAATATTAATTCTCACTTTTTATAATTATTGTGATGTAGTCTCTGAGAGGATCTACCTAAATTTAAAACTTGGTATACTCAAGGCTGGACAGAGAAATATTTTATAACTCTAGAACAACCAACCATGGGCCTCCAACCCTGATTTATATAGGACAACATATTCCATCTGACAATACTATTTCAATCTAACTAACAAGAGTTTCCCCTCATTTTAAAAATACAAACTGACAAATATCCCTTACTTTGAAAAGCTATGTTTTTTTAAACTACTTGCATTATAAAAGTGTTGATATGAAGCAACTGTGACTGACAGACCTACCAGAGACCATGTGCCACAAGCAAATGTTCCTGTGCCACTGAGCTGGTGTCCAGACTGTCAGGGAATGCTGCTCACCCCAAGAGGTTACTTGAGTTGACACATCACTCAGTCTTTGCTTTACCTGGCATAGCTTCAAACAAGAAGTCATCTGGGAGGGCTTTAGTTAAGTGGACATCTGTCCATTAGGAAATAGACTTGCTTCAGTGACCGCCAAATAACCTTTAAATTAAAGCTTTAGGCTACTGCCAACTTTTAGGTTGTTCTCTGTATTATGAGAGAGGTCCGGGTTGATAGGACCATTCCAATTCTACGTGGTGGCCCAGACATTGACTCCATCTGTCCTGTCACACTTGGAGTGTGATACACTGTTGGGCCTCTGTCACCCCTCCTGAATAAAGGGGATAATCTTGCCGTTACTTAATGGAATAGTTTGAGGACTAAATATATTCATTTTTTAATATGCAAAGTATTATATCCTTTTCCCATTTTCCTTCGCTCCGTTTCTTCAAAGTTTAAATATGTGAATGTGTGTATATCTGCAAGTGTGTGTCTGTGTGTGCGTGTGCACATGCAGATAGGTAAATACGTAGAAAGTAATTTCATTTGGCCATTATAGAAATAAACAGAACATTAAATATTTACTGCATTTCAACTGACAGTGCATGATGTGGCCTTGAATATCTTACCACAAATGAATTCATCACAAAGCCAGAATCAAGAGTTATTCTGCTGTGCTGGAGAATTGGAAAAAGAAAAAAAGAGTATCAATGCAGTACATAGCAAGGATTTCTAAGCTTTCTGCTTTTTCACAAACTTCAATATGAATTGAGTTTAGTTGAGAGCTTGTGTTTTATCGTTTAGCCTCACTCCATAAAACTCAGAAAGTTGTTATGAAGTAAAGTCAACCCTTAGAGCAACCGGTGTTATCAAGCGATTTTGCAGGGACTACTGCTGAGGTAGATTTATTTTGTCTCCATTTAAACTCATGTTATAGATCTCCTGTGTTGCCTGAGCCATCCTGTCATGTACCTTGCTTAGAAGCTATTAGGCTGCTGGAGGGAGGAGGACACAGGGCCTAAGAGCCATAAGGTTTATTTGGCATGGTCTGAACAGGAAAAAAAAACAAAAACAAAAACAAACAAAAAACCTTGAGAAAAAAAAACAGAAGAAAAGTGGTGTCAAGTTATTAATTTCATTGGTAGCAGAGCAAATGTGATGCTATGAGATACACAGATATGTAGCATCTTCTCAATCTTATCTATGTTAAAAGGAAACCAGAGAATAAATTCTCCTTTCACTTGCTGCTTCTGTGCAGTGAGTGTTAAGCCAAATTCTTGTAATGCTAAATCCTTCCTGTCTCTGTAATCACCCAGCTAGCTGTCCTCCTCAGCCTCTCAGACTCTCACTCAAACTCCCTGTTATTCAGCACTTTACACAGTTGTGCTCCAGGTCTTTCCTGGTTTCTTCCAAACATGCTTTACAGGTACCTTTGCATGGTAAATATACAGCTTCACTTTTCTGTCTTGCTGGCATTCCTGTCCTTCTATTCCTCCTCATATTATTCCCTACATTTCACAGTCATGGCCTTTGTTGCTATCATCCCTTTGCCCACTCTTTTCTTTCCCTTGAAGAGCTACAGGAGGGTGAAAGACATGCAAGGCACTCTCTGCCAAATCCACCTCACAATTATGCCGGGTGAACAGCATGTCACAAACGGAGGAGAAAGCCCGTAGGGGAAGCAAGAGAAGCAGGGAATATGCTGACAGCTGCAAACACAGGTACAGTTTGTACCTGTGGATATTCTATTGGCAGCAGGAGTGGAGTGACTTTCAGCAAGTGTTTGGACAGGTCTGAGAGCCTGGGTAGGGCGTGACCGGCAGTGAGAGTCACACTCTACACACTCTAGAGCACTCCTAGCAACTGGCCAAGGATGTGGGTGTGTTTTCTGTTCCAGTTCTGTGCACCTTACTCCTAGCTCCTCTCCCAACACCCATTGATGACTTTAGGCTTGTTCTAGGCACAGTCTAGAAGCCACCATGGTGGAGAACCACCAAGCCAAATATATTAGTCCCTGGAGAAGGCGTGCACACAGGAGAAGTCAGGAAGATTGGAAAACTCTTTGAGAACACATGTCTCAGTAGAGAGAAATGTGTAGGAAAGCTTTGATGACAGACAGCAGAGTGGTAGCAGAGCACAGTGAAGTCACAGTTCAGATCCAAGTAGCTCTTCATTTAGCCTTTTAGTGTCACACGGCTGAAGGACTCAGACTATTCTGGGTACTACATGGAGTGAAAGAGCCAACCAAGAGCGAACCATTTTAACTGGTCTCATTCTATGCCTTCACTGCTGCTGAGAAGAGAGGAGGCAGTTTCAACTGTGACAGTAAAAGAAAGGCCATTTGGAAGTCATCACTGAACCAGAAATGCCACATGCTGTTTGCTTTGTATAATGCAAGACCAGAATCAGCTCAGTCTTTCCTACCGCAAGCAGTGGAAGAGATAATCGGAAAAGCGTAGTATTGGAAAACAGAATCACTGTTGCTCTGTGAGCCCGTGGATCCAGCAGGGGAAAACCTGGCACACTGGATTCGTTTACCTGTTTGGAAAAGGTAGCAGGAAGCCTGTTAAATCTGGTGGTTTAACAAAAATAGGACTCAATTACTTGTGAGAGACAAGTAGCACAGACATTGCTGGTTATTTAACGCGGTAGTTAGGCTGACACCTGCAAGGCTCTACATATTTTTCTATCGCATCTTTATTTAGTAATAATCATTAGTGTTATGTTACTGTTATATTGAGAATATTAGCAAGACTAAGATTTCATTGTGGCAGATACAGCACAAAAAGCATAGCAGAATAGTCCTCACCACAATACAGTGCATTCTGATTGCATGAGAAAAACTAGGGTTGGGAAGGGAAACAAAAAAAAGGCAAACATATTCCCAAGATCCTATGTAATAAAATCTGAAGCAGAATTTGAATTTCCCAAGTTGCAGAACAGGTACACTGGAACACCCTCAGGTCTCTTTCAAGAAGAAGCAGCAACATGAGAAAAAATTACTTTCACCTGTATACTTACACCTGTTTTTGGTACCAGGACCCCAGAAACACTCGATAAGTTCTTGTAACACACAGTCTGAAATAGGGTGTGCACTCCTTCCTGCGTGCTGACTTTTAGAAAAAGAAATTCTCAGTACGAAATAAATCTCATGTCTTTCCTAAGATTTACTCTCCAGTACAATTATTTGTGCTGGGTTTTTCCAAGAAACAAAGTATTACCTCATCCAAATGAAGACCCAGATAAAAAAAAGATGACTGATAAATTTGAGAACTGTGTAAGTCACTACTCTTTATGTGAAGAGTCAAACAATTCTCCAGGCCAGAAGGCACCAATTGGTCATCACATATTGGATATTATTATGTCTAGTAGTCTCTAAAAGAATTCTCCCTTCATAAATGAGAGAAATATGTTTCCATATCTAAGAGTCTCTAACCATTCTTTATGATGCATGTTTTCACACTGTTACTTTTGGTACTAATCCCTCACCTTTCCTTCCTTCCCTTCTCCCCAAAAGACATATTAAATCAAGGTAACTGAAATAACCTATTTGAAATTCCTTTCTTTGATGCATTAAACATAATTTCCTTCTCTCTGTGTTTTCATCATAACAAACAGCATCATTATAGTTGACATTTACCTTATTCCACAGAATTTCTGTCATAAATTAAGAAAGAACCATTAGATCTGATGACATGGGAAGGGAAAAAGTACCTAAATAACATGATGAATTATTTGTGGTGATTTTTAAGATAATTCAGCTTTGTTTGTACAGTACCTAAAATTAAAATAAACAACCTATTTTTCTCAGTTGGACTGGCTTCTGCAAGTACTTTTCACATAATATTTACCCTTTATAACCATCCCACCAGGACTGGAAAGGCTGTAGAGCTCTCAAGTGCTCCTATTTCAATGAAAGCCAGTCAGAAAGACTTAATTTCAAAGAGATTTTTGAAAATATACAATTCTAATAAAACTCTACAATATATGGGGGGAAAAAAAAGAACATAAAGTAAAATTACCTTCCTATTATGACCTACTTTTCATTGATGCCTACTTCATTTGCTTAGAATAACTAACAAGTGAATTTCGAAAAGCAAAAGCTGCACATTCTGTTTTGAATAGGTTAAACATTTTCTTCACATTAGTGAAGTCATACTGATAAACTGAAACAGTTCCTATTAGCATGACTGCAAAATGTGTTTTGGATGATTCTAGATATTGGATGTTCATGCATCATCCCCATTACACAGACAAAAATTCTACAATATCTATTTACATTACAAGCTTGCCAACTATTACTGTTCTCCATGTTCTTTAATGTCTTTTCTCTTTTCCTCTTTAATGTTTAGTCTTCTGTCTCTTTTTCATCAGCTTCAATCACAGAAAATAAGTGGATGGCCAATATGCATTTAGGTGGCCAATGAAGTGTAAGATGTTTCTGAGCACCTACCAGTTTGGCAAAACATTGGGAACAAATTCACCTCTGGGGATGATAACAAAGCACCCCATTCCACTGTCCTTTACAGTGTCCTGTACTTTTCATGTATGTGGTCTATTCTGAAATGGCAAGCAGTAACAATAATTTAACTCTTATAAGTGTTATTTGTAATTAATACTTTCTTCCTTCCAGGATTTAAGAGTATAACCACACTCCTGCCCCAAAAGTTTCTCTGCAAAGCCTCATTTTATTCTTCAGAAAATAAGATATTGGCAATAGTTAATGGCTCCATAACATTCAGGACTTCCATTTTCCTTTTGGCTATGGAAAAAAGGGAGGTGTTCAATAAACAGAATGCTTGCCTGTGTTACACTGTAACAAAATAATTCCAACGCCAAGCAAGGTCTGAAAGAAAAAGCTGAGCACTTTATGCACCTTAAAAGAACCACCCACCTTCTAATTACCTTGTTAGACCGTCCTCCAAGTAGAGTAACTGTACAAATGCATATAAATTATTCATGTAGATAAACAACTACATGTTTTATGACCCTCCTTACATGCACAAGACTGACTGACACATGAGCTACTTACTTGAAAAGCTGCAAACCATTTAGCCTGAATATCTGGCCTGATTGCTTATTTCTCTTGGGTATCAAAAAGTTACTCAGGTTCAGTAAGTTCCACTTCACTAAAGATCTGCTGTAAATTCTGTGCTTTTCCCCACTTTTATTGTCATTCACATGTATATATATGGACACGGTGAGACATTTATTCAAATACATGGAGTTCTGGCCCTTTAATATAAATTGCTCCTTGAGTACTTGCAGGGAAGTGCAATGGGATTGTGTAAGGAGTAAAGGACGGGTGACAGTGGTCTGCAAATGAGTTTGTGGCCCTTGGCTTGTCCAGGTTAATTGATGAGCTGCAGTCCCAGACTTGAAACTGTCACTCTTGCAGAGCAAATTCCGCACAGAGGGAGGAAGAACCCAGTGAGGGGGAAACAATAATTGCATTAAATCTCATTTAAAAAATTTTTGACAGGTGAATCTTGGCACAAAGTGGAAAGCAGTAAGTCACCTCAGGGGTTTAAAACACTGGATGTATCCAGAAACTTGTGTTAGCATCACAACTTGGTTACCCGACTCCCTTTCAAACCAGTTAAAGTCTCAACTAAATCGAGGCTAAACACATCTGCTCGATTTTCTGCTTCAGAGAGTTTCAATCAAATCAGAGGCTTTTCCCATATACAGAAAGCTGAACACACAAATACAAGTTTAAAGGACTGGAATTTAAGGGCATGTGATTTGTCTATTAGTTTCCCACAGCATTTTTTTTACCTCAGTTCTTAGAAAAACGAAGCAGAAAAATTAATAATCCATAGGAACTACCATATCTCCTTTTTGAATGTCCATGTTTAGGGGAGGGAAAAAAAAAGTATTTAAGTAAATGACAGAGCATAAGCATCGTTATAATAAACACCTTGTCAGAGATGCTTCTACCCTCAACTTTGGGTGAAACTACCAGGCACAACACAAAGCAGAAGTAGTCTTGATTCCAATCTCACTACAAAGAGGAACCAAGCAGTTCCTCCTTTGTAAATGAAAATCATTTTGCAAGAATATATCAAGTTTGGACTTGAGCTTAAATAGAGTCATTAAATGTGTTACAAGTGTCACAAAAGGTGAACTTCCACCGGCTAAACTGAGTTAAAACAAACCAAGTAATGAATTAAGCACTTCAGACTAATTATCTCTGTCTTCTATCAAGCTAGGTAGAAAATGAGAATTATTTCTGTATAAAAAAAATCAGGCTTCCAGTAGAATGAAGTGAGAACTGAATTTTTGGGTCTACTCAGGGGAGCAGAAATAAGGGAATGATCTCTCCTATATGTTGGAAAGTCACCCTGAAAGAAAGAAAGAAAGAAAAAAAAAGAAGTCTCTAAGGACTTTTCACAAAAGCATCCAGGGAAAGCAAAACCAGTTTAATATGCAGCAATATGATATCCTTCAAAGAGTTTTAATAAGGAAGACGTGGGGAACAGATCACATGTCCTTCCTCTGGATTAAATTTTGTTGTCCAAACCCATGTATAAAATAACACAGGGTCATGGAGGGGGACTGAACAAGGAGAGGACTTTCATAAACACTATGGGAAGTAATGCTTAACTAAAAGATGGATGGGAATTTTGAATCCCATGTTAGCTTTCTGTGGTATTCAGAGCAATAGAAAGGGGGTCATCCAAGAACGGTGCACATTTGAATAGTTGGTTGGGGTTTTATCATCAATTTAGTTTCTCTTGTAAGACAAAACCAAACAAAAGGCAAACCTCGAGTTAAAACCAAAACATTCCATGATACACAGCTATGAAAAAAAAATTTTAAAAAACCCAATATCATCACATATCAAGCTGTAAGGCAGCCCAGTGGCTGGAACCTGAATCTCTGTACACCAGATGAGCCCCTGAATTATTCTTATGCTATAAATAAGGTCTGGCTGAATGTTGCTCAGAGTTCTCAGCTCGTGGTTCTCTGTGTGAGAACCTGGCCAGAACAGAAACATTTGCCTTCCCTAGATAACCAAATCACTGGCAGGACAGAGGCTCTCATACACACCTAGGACTAAAGCCCGACACAGTGAGGGTGAAAATGCAGCACTAGGAGCTCAGTACTCCTTGGTACAGCAATTTAAACAATGCACCTGAGCTTCTCCTGACAGAGCTGTCCCACTTTCTATAAATAATGCTCTAGCTAAGGGAGACTGACTCTCTGTTTAGGCCATTCTCACATATGATTTAATTTGAATTTTCTACTTTTTGTTGTGAATGGTCCTGTCCATAAAAGCAGCAGCTATAGTAGGATTATATATATATATATATATATATATTT
>VZRR01008588.1:97635-131194 GCA_013398015.1 Oreocharis arfaki
TTTTTTTTGGGTTTTTTTGAGGGTACACTTGGTACGATTTAAGATTATTACAGGGAGGGGCAGATCTAAAAAATTTGAAAACATCACTGAAATAGATTGCCTGTATTACACTCGACTCATGTATATTATAAATGGCTGCATGATTTTTTTGAAGGTGTTAGACTGGAGTTGCCATGGCAGAGTACACCAGTGGCACTGAAACTGTTCTGTGTTTTCAACTTCAGTTTTAAAAGTGCTGACAGACATAAGGTAAAAGACAAAGATGGGCACCATTCTTTGTTTAAAAAAAACCAAACAAAACAAGACATAAAAAAGTGAAAATGAAAGAGTAGAGATGAAAGCATCAATGGTATTTTCAGCTGGTCTTTATAAGAGTTTGCAGTAAAAGTCAGTACAGGTAGAAGAGCCTATCCCCAACTTGAAGCATTCCCAGCAGGCCATAACCATTAAAAGGAAAGCCAGTATATAACATAGAGACTTCTTCCTGAACTCCAGCCTAATATCAAAGTGACTAGCCTTTGTTTCAGCTCCTTTTAGTACATCTAGAGGAGAGACAAGAATGCTTTATGTGTGGGAAATTGCCAGGGAGACAGAGAAACAGGGTCAGTATTTAGCAACAAGTAACACTCCCCACTGCTCTTGGCTGTTTGTACAATTTCCACTCCTTGGTAGAAGTCAGTCTGAAAAATCTTTAGAGAGAAAAACCTGAGAATGGTGCCATTGGCAGAGTTAATAATGTGCTATGAAAAAAAATGTTGAAAACTATTAATAAAGACTAAGTGTTAATGATGCATAATAGCTCTCGGGAAATTTTTGGATGCTTGATTTTTAACCAGAATAGTATTTTGCATAAGCATCCTCATGCAATTGAACCTCCACTCACATTTCCAAAATATGCAACTTGGCCTCAAATAAGAGATGGAAGCATCCTTCCAAAGCATCTCATCTGGTTAGCAACACCTTTGATACCAGACAATCAGACAGGACACCTCCAACTCTCCAGTTTTCTCTTGAGTTTTGCTCTGCTTGAGGATTTCTAATGGTCATCTCTAGTCCACACTGTCTCAGAGTTTCACATACTATATGTGAAAACCACCTTTGCAAAATAAGTTTCCTTGCAATTTTTAACAGTGTCATGTTTTTATCACAACACTACAAAACAGACAGCACAGTGGCATAAAAGACAAGTTAAGTTACTTGGCTGGGTTTTCTCTATGTAATTAGAAAACTTTAAATATATTCACATATGTACAGATAATTTCTTGTCCAAGTATGTAATATTTCATAATTTGATTGTGGAGCAGGGTTAAAAAAGCAGCAAAAAAAGTGCCTACAGTCGATAAGCAAATATCCACATATATTTACCTCAAAGTCATTACTTATATGGAATTTGAGTTTAAATTTACGTGTATACTGACACTGCATATTTGAGAGTGGATTTGAGGTTTCTCTGAAGAGAAAATCTATTCTCAAAGTACAAAACTACTTCACTTTAGAGCACTAGCACTGAACCTTGCAAACTTTGTCATTAAGATAACTTTACCTGCATTGCTTTCATATACAGTATATAATATAAACATAATTTGTTACTGATTTTGAATTTACCTGGTTCAGTTCTGTGGACACTGACATAGCTTTCAGTTCTTCCTAAAATTGTGTTTATACTCTCTTTCTTTCTGTGCTTGATGTCTTGGATATTCATGGGGCAAAATGTTACATTTTCTGACTAGGGAGCCAAGCAAAGCCCATTTCCTTTATAAGGGAAAATCTGCAAGTTCCTTGAGAGATGCAATAATTTTGAGACTTCATCAAGACCTCTCAAAACAAAGCTGCTAAAAGTCAAATATGTGCTTATATCAATTTGACCTAAAGAAGTTACCAAAAAGGCAGGAGGACAAAGCCGCAGCCTGTTATACCAACAGTGAAGCCTTTCCTCTCAACATTTCAATAACTTTTCTTTACTTTCAGTAAGGCATGTAAATATTAGTTTTATTGCCTATCTTACATACCCCTCAAAATAGAAAGAAAGTTATGGAAAGCAGAGAAGAAGTATAGAAAAATCTCAAAGTGGGAGCTTTAATTTTTCATCAGTCAATAAAAAAAATTAAATTTTAACTTTTAAACACTTTAACCTTTTCAATTTTCAACACAAAGATATGTATATAAAATACATCTCTCTATATAAATATATATGTGCATTCATATTTCAGCAATCACATTTGCTTTGAATTGTGCTTTGTTTTCGCTGTATGAAATGGGGTTTGCCATGCAAGACTAGACTAAAAATTTTGCTTTACATTTTCATGAATTCCTAGAAAAATGAGACTTAAATTATTCCTTAGAACACCAATTAAATATTTTCACTAACCAGAAACAGAATAATGGTAGTTAAAAAAGAGAACTTGAACTCCCTATCCTCAAAAGGAGCATTGTCTATTACTTAAGGGTGATGGGATACCCCCTGAAGTATTTCTCTAAAAGAAATGTCTTAGCTGCTCTTTCATATCATGGAAGTTAACAACCATGCTGAAATAAATGTATAATATGAATCAAACAACATTTAGAAAAAGTGTGATTTCTGCTCCTGATCTCTTTCTTTCAGCCCAGATATTTTCCTAAAGGTTTTTCCCTCTCATTAGACTAAAATTTGCTGAGTTGATCCTATACTTCAGTATACCTCAGTGCTTATAATTTTTGCTGTAACACAAATACACTTTGGTCAACAGCAAATTAGCATCAAGAGCATGGACGAATCATAGGTCTGCAAATCTTTGAGATCACTTTAAAGAGACAGCTGTGAAAAAAGAACAAGCTATTTGGTGAAAACATTCAGGGAAGTAATTATGTATCAATTTATTATTTCCTTAAAAATTTAATGATGATAGGTGTGCATTGATTATATCTCATCGAAATTTAGATCTGCTCGATAGGGTCTGATAGATTAATTTTTAGTCATCCTTTAGGTTCATCTGTTAGACTAGCAATACTACTTTGATTACCAAGAACACTTATAAGTAGGTTTGGAGCCCTGACAATTATGAGGATTCGTATTTTGCTAATATAATACTCTGCTGACATTTTAACAACTCATCTAAATACATCAGACTGTTTCCACATCATTTGTTCTCTTTCAGACATCCGAATTTCTTTCAGCTGATGTATTCATTTCACTCAAAGCTGTCAATTTGTGATGTTCCTTGAGTGCATAAAATTTCTTTAGTAATTGAATCATGTATTTTTCCTTCCATTTTCTGATACATGTCTTGAAAGCTTACTCCTCCTCATCTGGCATTCATTTAGTCTCGGAAAGGTGTATGTCTAAACTTTGTGCTCCTTCCAAATATTAATTCCATGCCTTATTAAAGCATCTCAAGTTACCACAGTCAGTCAACATTTAAAACAGATTCACCAGGAAAGGAATTTCTTCCTTAACTGCCCCTACAGAGTTTGGAAAATACCTGATTTTTTGGGCAGATCTGAATAATTTAAAGTGTTAACATAGAGTCATTTATTGTAAGTACATGATGCCCTCTACCTTGTGGGACTCTTGCTAGGGAAGCAGAGGAGACTTTTCTTTAAAATGACAGTACTTCTCTAACACTTCCCAAGCCTGGCCAAGCAGTTCTCGTTTCTGTGCGTAGTGCCCAAGCTCATCTTAGGTTTTTGTCTGAAATGTTTCTTTGTAGTCTCTCCCGCATGTCCCATAGATGGTTCAGAAAGCTAAGCAGCATTCGCATGAGCTCAGATAGCTTCACCAACTTACTACTTCATTCCTTTCAGTTAAAGTTTCCTTTTTCTAACCCTCAGATGTCCCCTATTGGCTCTTCTTCTGTGTAGCTATGTTAATTTTTTAGCTGTTGCCCAGTATTCTTCAAGATAAAAAAAAAAGCTTTTCTTTTTTTTTTTCTTTTTTTTTTTTTTGTCTTGTATTGACTTTACAGACACTTAAACATGACTTCAATGCTTTGAGAATTCCATGAGAATACCAGCTCTGGTAAAGCTGAAGATTACCAAGGCTAAAATGTACTCATGGAATAAATGTGCAAAATTTAATTTCAACATCCAAATTCTTATGTTACACCAAAAACTTTAAAAAAATCTGTTTGAAGATGCATTACAAAAATATGTTTTGTCTTGGCCATTCTGAGATTCACGGTAGATTTCCGAGAAAGATCTGTTAAACCCACAGATTCTGAACTCAGTTAACATAAACTCAACTGAGTTGAACACAAGCATCTATAATGTGGTATTATTGTTATTGCAGCAGTGAGCTCACATTAAGGGAATCTGGACTTCACTTACACTGATCATGGAATCATAGAACCATAGAATGGTTTGGGTTGGAAGGGACCTTAAAGACTCCGAGTTCCAACCCGCCCACCATGAGCAGGGACACCTTCCACTAGATTAGGCTGCTTAAAGCCCATCCAACTTGGCCTTGAACACTTCCAGGGATGAGCATCCACAACTTCTCTGAGCAACCTGTCCAGTGCCTCACCAGCATCACTGTAAAGAATTTTTTTATAATATCCATTCTAATATCTAGAAGTTTGAAGCCATTCCCCCCATCCTGTCACTACATGCTCTTGTAAAATGTCCCTCTCCATCTTTCTTGTACGCTCTCTTCAGGTACTGGAAGGCCTCAAATGGGTCACCCCAAAGCCTTTTCTTCTCCAAGCCAAACAATCTGAATTCTTCCAGCCTTCCCTCAAATGAGAGATGCTCCATCCCTCTGATCATCTTGGCAGCCCTCCTCTGGACCCGATCCATCAGCTCCATGTCCTTCCTGTGCTGGGACCCCAGAGCTGATGCAGCCCTGCAGGTGGAGTCTCACCAGAGCAGAGCAGAGGGGCAGAATCCCCTCCCTTGCCCTGCTGCCCACCCTGCTTTGAATGCAGCCCAGGTTGTGTTTGGCTTTCTGGGCTGTGAGTGCACATGGCTGGGTCATGTCCAGCCTCTTATCAAGCAGCACCCCCAAATTATTTTTTTCTCTGCAATATGAATAGTTTTTCTCCTTCTCCACACTGTATATGTGTATATAATGTTGAACATCGGTGTGGACAGTGACCATTACCAAGAGTTCAAGGTATATATCACTTTTTAAGGGATGGTCACCCATGGTCGATGGTTGCAGAAATAATGCAACCTTCACCAAGTAGTACAGATTCAAACTAAGTTGGAATAGGACCAAATATTTTCAAGGTGTCTTCGGCACTCTGCATTTATTTCACATTAGAAACAAAACAACAACAACAACAAATCCCCAAGCAAAACCACTATTCCTATGAAACGATAAAACTTTCCAGGGAAAAGGAAAGAAGCAGGCACAGAAACTAACCTGACCAGATTGATAACAATGAGAAAAATTAGTACTCAAAAAATTTGCTGCAATTTTTCCACTTTAGAGCAGGGTATGTAGGAGGAGCCCACTGAAAGACAGCCCCTGCCATGAGGATCAGCTGCACAACCAGCTTCAGCCAGTACAGACACAATCAGTTCTGCAACTCACGTTAAAGGGGTAAGGTTTGCATTTGTGAATAGATGGATCTCAGAACCTTGAATCTCAGATTCCTGGTATATTTACTTAGTGTTACAAAGTAGTATTTCAGCCTACTGCTTCACTCTATCTCAACAGAAGACAGTAAGATCCCTGCTCTTGTGAGGCATGAACAGTTATGTCTACTGATGCTGTGTTAAATTATGTGGTTAATGCTTCAATCTAGTAAGGCTTTGCTGTAAATTCTAGGACACAAAAGCTGTAGAAAAAAAAATTCTCTAGTTATTGTTGGTTTCTCTTCCTCTGTCAGTGAAATTTCAATTTATGGAATATTTCTGTTTACATGGAAATTAGAAAAATTCAGATTTTACCAATCTCTGTCACAGATCTTCCAGGAACAGCAAGAGAGTCTGACCTTATCCGTGGTTCTTGTGAAAACGCTTTTGTGGAAACAATACTCGGAATTCCATGGGCAGGGTTTTTCCACTGACTTCTCTATAAAATATTTATTCTCTATAAAAATGTTGGCAATGTGAACTTCCTGGGATCAGATGCTCCTTTTTATCAGCTTCTTCTATGAAACACACTAACACAGGTAAAAGAGGGTCTGCAGACCCACAGGTACATCTGCAAAAACCCTCTCTGGCTTCAGGTCATTCGCTCAGTTACACACGTACACACCTATTAGTCTTAAATGGCTTTGGATCTGCAGCTCAAGGGAATAATCCAAAAAGATTTGAGTTGCTCAGGAAAAGTTAGGGGAAGCGACAGGCCTGCAGGCTTTCTCTGACTATAGACAATACATGAAAAGGGAAGGAGTCAGTCTGACTGTTAAATCTTAGATCTGCTTCCAGGGCTGCAAGACAGATTTTATGTTACAAACGAGTATACATTAAACAAGGAGAATAAAAAAAAAACAAAACAAAGCAAGTGGAATATAATGAACACAGAATCCTACAGAAGAAGTATACGAATAGCCCATATTACCTGGAGTGACAATTTAAAGAGACATACTTCTGATATCTTTCCCATCTCCTGAGGAGACCTCACTGTATAAATTTAACATTAAAATGCCTCTAGGATTTTTTTTACAGTATTCAGAAGATGACACAAATTCATCCAGCAGTTACATCTTTCAACAATGAAATGATAGGTCACCAAATTCAAAAGCTTTTATTTATTTTCATGATTTGTGAAGAGATGTTTGAAGATTATTTTGCTCTGTGCATTTCAGTAGCAGATTCTGCTTAATACCAGTGTAGTGGGAAACTACGTGAAAAAAAAAAATCTGTGTTCTACTGTTTATGGAAGCTACTGGTATTTTCATACACATAGTTTTCTATTGGTAACAGAGATAAGGATTTTCACTGGATTTGTGCTCCTAGATCACTGGACTATTAAAGGAAACTCCTGTAAACTACGTTTTTCTTGTGGGTGCATTCTATGCTTCAAAGTGTGGTCTAGAAACAGACTGTTTTACTCCAAAGCTGAAGGAGTCTCTTACGACAAGGTATGCACCATTCATCAACACTGAATTTTAAAACCTCAGGAAAGCACATGACTTGAGTTTCTTGGTGGCTCTCATGATTGATTTTACGTCAGTCTTACAAGATCTGCTACTAATCCCATGCAGCAAATCCCTTCTTGACATTATTCTGTTTTTCTTCAGCTGTACCAAAAACCCCATGGACTGAGCTGCGTGGAGAGAGATCGTCTGACACTTAGCATAGACCTTGCTAAAAAGACACCTCAGTGTTCTCAAATCAAGACTTTTTGTTTTCTTGTGCATGTATCTCAGAAGAACATTGTGACTCTGAAAAAATTTAACCAGATACTGCTTTCAGCATTATTGCTGATTATTTGCATTTGAGGCATTCAACTGACATGTCAAGGCCAGAGACAAAAGCCCTGCCTTTATAAATGTATTAGTGTTGATACAAAATAGGATCCCTGCAATTAGAGCAATGGCATTTGTCCTGCAGCTGAAAAGCACATCTCTGGGGTGGTTCACCTTTTGTAGAGTTGCGAAATCAAAAGAAGGGACCTGCCAGGGAATTCTCGTAATTTGCATGGTAACATTTGATAGCACCATGCAAAAAGCACCCATTAAATTCAAAAGCTGTTGCACCAAATGAACGACTGCATAGCCAGGCAAGGAGTAGGGTCTTACTTGATATTCATCACCTTGTAACACGAAAGATTTGAATATTTTACTTTTCAGCCACATAAATAAACCATTGAATGGAGGGGGCTGAATATCACCTTTTTCCTTCTCCTCTAGAGAGACAGGAACACACATATTCAGCTTGATGAACATGAAAAGTACAAGGACATGCACATAGAGGCCAGTGTAGTGTCCTGAAAGAAATCTATACTGGGGTGAGCTTTCATTTTTCCACTGCTTTCTTTCTCACAGGATGTGCACTGGGTTATCACCACGCCACCAAAAAGAATTGCAGGAATGATCTTTGTAGCCTTCAGTTCCCAAAGTATGAGAGAGGCTGCATAGTTGCTAAGGTCTGTTTTTGAGGAGTCTGTGAAACATGCTCAGGTTGGGTACTTCTGTGAATAGGAATAGTTGTGTCATTGTCTGCACACCAAATTTTTCCTTCAGAAGCTGATTAACAACAAAGCACGAGGGCTCTGAACAACCAGATGGAGCTGGAGATGTCCCTGCTCATTACAGGACTACATGACCTTTGAAGGTCCCTTTCGGCCCAAAGGATTCTATGGTTCTATGAAAGCAGTCATTATATGCAGAAAAGTGTGACCACAAAAGTTTGTGACCATAAACAACTGAATAAAGTCCACAACAATCGTTGTGTCCCCTCCCACTCTCATCCAGTTTTCCCTCATGTCTCTTCTCCATCCTAAGGAGCATCCAGCAGTAACTCATCGGCAAAAATATAGTCTAGGATATGCATCCTGGGCTCTTTCACGCAGATTGCATTATAGATAATATAGTCCTGCCCTTCTGGATTTTAGGCCACAGGCATGGTGTTGGGTTACATTACAGTTATATTCCTAGCACAACTGCACTGCCAGTTTTCACGTTCAGTAAGTTTTTCTACGTAGCACTAGACTTTTCACAGACAGCTGCAGTCAAACAATCAATTTCTTTTTTAACAGGTAGGGTCATGTGTCTCTGTAAGCATGCTCCAGACCTGCCCAGCAGATTTCAGCTGGGGTACCTTATCCTTGTCCCCAGAATCACTGAACAGCCATGAGAAAAGCAGAGCTGGCAAACACCTTCCTGACATCCTTAACACCATAATAATGATAATCATGTTATAGCAGTAAGTAATTATTCTAATATCCAAGATTGGTCTTGGACTTGAAAACCTTCAACCCTTTTCTCCCTCAAATATGAAGATGTACCAGATCTTCATACAAAAGGGATGTCACTCAGCATGACATTCCTATGCACACAGCAAACCTGTTTCTCACACAGCACTTCTGCACTGCGTGTGTGAGCTCCCTCAATGCTGCAAGCACAATGAGACTCCAGCAAGACAGATTGTTACTGTTATTTTGATCAATTAAATTTTGTCTGTAATTTTGGGATGAGGGATAAACTGCAGCATTCTGCCTATCCTGCCTCCAACAGCTTTTGATAGCCAGGAAGAAAGTTCAGTCGAAACACAGTGCTTTCTTGCTTTGCTGGAGAGTACTGACCAAGTCCAAAACTCCCACCATGATGATAAGATTTAAATTCATAGCAGAAGAATATAGAGTCACACAAGCTGACAGTTTCAAGATGGACCTGAACGTAATCACTTACCTCAAACAGGTGGCATAAGTGATCAGAAATTTGCTCTACACCGTGAACAAAAGTTTCATACACAAATAATGATATCCGATTTCAGTTAACACCTCTGTATTCTGGTAGCCCCAAAACACTGGATCAGCCACTCCTACTGCTGAACATGCTTCATCTAAATCCTGTGTAGGATGGTCTGAACTGTACCTTGTGTCTTGCTCAGGGCAGCTATCAACAGTTGTCATAAAAAGCCCAAACGAAATACTCAGGAATCTGAAACCTTGAGTAAAGTGGAGAGAAAGGATAAGACAGTGACTTCCAACAGAAGAACCAGAAATGCAACTGATATTCCCATGCAACCATCAAAAGAGAGAAAGTGTTTCTGTCCTCAAGTACAACACCCAGATTTGTGCAACTACAAAAATTGCAGGAAAATTCTTTATGCTTCTGGAACAGGTAACTTTCATCTACTCTGTATAGATGATTTATGAAGAGTCTGGTGATTTTAGAGATCTGCTAGAAGCCTAAATAGGTCTAAAACTGATGAACTTTAAGATGAAAATTCAATAACGATTTACTAGAGTTCAATCTAGAATAGATAGGGAAAAAAAGCCAAAGTATGGTGTTTCTGATAATACACAGTTAGACTTAAGTATAAAGACTACTTACACTGTTGCTTCCTTTGTCTGTTTGGTGACTAATCAGAATAGTTTAGGTTGGAAAGGACCTCTGGAGATCATTTGCTCCAATCTGGCTCTCAAAACTAGGCTAATGGCTTATTATTTCTGTAGATTTTAAGCATTACTTAGACTTTAGATGAGTGAACAGGAGAAAGCAGTCTCTAAACTTCCTTTTCTTAAGAGCCACATCCCTCATTTTATCATTATTGATAGACTAAATATTTTACTGAACTGGAACAAGAGACCATAGAGATATGGCATTTGTGTTTCAGAGAAATACGCATTTCTCTTTACTCCCATTGAAGTTAAAAGCAATCCTTATGTCCTGCTTTACATACAAGAACAGATACAGGTCAATGTCAAAGTAAGGTGATCTCAAAGAAATGTGGCCTCTGCTTGTAACCATCCCCATGAGGAACAGGGATTCCATTTCTAGTTTCCAGCCCATTAATAAAGAGAAGAAACCAATATCTGCTATGCTTTTTAAAAGAGTGGAATATCTGGATTTATCTTCACAGTGTAGAAAAATGGGGTCTTGTGTCTGACACATGACTCTACTCGTGTCCACTCAAACTGTGATGATGGCCTGGTTAATTAAATGTTTTGGCTTCAGCTGATAGAGCTGAATGACCCAGAACTTAAAGGGGAAAAAAAAAAAAAGAAAAGGTAGGTGTTTCTCTGCAGTTTGATAAATTTCCTTAGCAAGTTTCCATGTGGTTCATTCTTTTTGTAAGTGATGGAGAGAAAGTTATTTATATTTTAGGTTGCAAATAATTTTAGTACTTTCAGCTTTGAGAGATTTTTCTAACTCTTATTTTTCTAGAAAATAATGTTTACCAACAACTTCTATCTTAATGTTTCCTGTTTTCTGCTGCGTTAATTGGACTGATGACACTGTTGATTCAGGCAGATAAAATACTGCATATTCTTGGGAAAATCTGAGCCCTTTGACTTACACAAGCAAATGAATGAGAATCTTCCTTTTAACTACGTGTCCTCCTAGTTTTCATAGAATGACTTGGGTTGAAAGGGACTTTAAAGACCACCTGGTTACAAACACACCCCTGCAACCCCCTCAGGCACTTTTGACTGGAATATAATTAATTTTCTTCCTAGTAGCTCATACAGCGCTGGGGTCTGTATTTAACATGACAATAATAATTACTAACACACTTATGTTGTAGTTATTTCTCAGTACTGTTTACACTAAAACAAAGATTTTTTAGTTTCCCGTGCTCTGGGAGCAGGTGCACAAAGAAGCTGTGAGGGAGCACGGCCAGGCCAGCTGATCCAAACTGGCCAAAGGGATATTCCTCACCAGAGAACACCATACTCAGTGTATAAACCAGGGTGAGTTGGCCGGAACCGTTGATCACTGCTGGAGGATGGAGTGGGCATTGGAGAGCAGGGAGCGAGAACTGGATTGGGCATTGCTTGTTTCTCTTCGATTTTATTACTCTCTCTCCTCTTCCCTAAAATTATCATTAGTATTATTAGCATATTTTATTTTGTTTCAGTTAATTAACTGTTCTTATCTCTACCCCCGAGTTTTGCTTTCTTTTTTTCTTCCTCCTGATTTTCCTCCCCACAAGGAGGGTGGGAGCAAGTGAGCAGTTGCACAGTCCTTGGTTGCCAGCTGGGGCTGAACCACAACCTTACAGAAAGCTTCTGTTCAAACACCTTATTTGAAAAGCATTTTAGACACAAAACTGACACAATTTGAAAGAGATTACTAGCTACCCACTCAATTATACACCATGTTACATGCTGCCTTTCACTGTTTTAAAAACAAAAACAAAATATTCAAGAAATACACACCACGCACACCAACATCCACACAAAAAGGAGAAATGAGGACAAAATACACCACACAAATTTGTTCCTGCACTGGTGGCTCCAGTATTCTACACAGATAGTGAGAAAAGCTCTCTGCAGGACTTCTGTAAAGGGAATTTTTCTCACAAGGGAATTAAACAAAATGAAGTCACAATGCCACAGGGTTTTGCTGGTCATAATGGAGCAAAGATTACTTCACAGACTTACATAATAGAATAAATAGTCTTTTGAGAAAAAGACTGTCTGCTGACATAAAAGACTGACTGACATAATTGCATAATTAAGATTCCACTGGAATGAGGGGAAAATACACATCAGAATCTACTACCAACTAGAGAGTTCTTTTTTCCCTTTGTATAGTTAATAATTATATAAGTGAAGTTCTTGCCTTAAGGATGATTCTGAGGTGCTTTTCAAATGAGCTTGCAAATGAGTAATGGCCAAGGCAAAAATGACTTCAAAAGGTCAAGAATCACCCTGTCTGCCATCAATGTAAATGCTTGAAAACTTAAACTGAAGAAAGCCTAAGCTAACATGGTGTCTTTGTAATATTCCTCTCTACACAAAGAAAATGGAGTTAGTGTTTCTCTAAAGTGCAAAGAGGGGGGACAGCAACCCTCATGTCATACAGGGAAATTTGTCAATCTTGAATTTTGTGGCCAGGTTGTTGTCAGATATTATCAATTTAACTGTTTCACAGACAAAATTATTCCCCATGATTCCTTTCAGTATTTTTTTTAAAGTATTGAGAAATGGAGGTGGTTAGCTGTTGAGTATACTGACCTACTGTCTGAATAAACAATAGCTCTGTGTTTATTTCAATATGTCACAGAGCAACCAGAAAGACATTACAGAGCTCTGAACATCAAACTGAAGGATTATTCACGTTTTCTAGAAAATTCTATATATTAAAGGCCTGCATTGTTACTGAAGATGCAGCCTCACTTAGGAAATAATTGTACCCACCAAATCAGATTCTGCATTTCCATCTGTACCCTTTTCAAGTTTCTGAGTACCTGTCTGTCAGAGAAATTGCACTGTATCTTTCCTTCTACAGGATTTGCTTCCCTTGGATTACTTTTTCCAGATCACCTTACATAGAATTAGAATTGCAAGCATCAGATACACTCAAATTACTGTTTTTTAAGGCTACAATGTGTACAGTTCAGTAAGATTTGTGGCTTCTAGATTTTCTCATCTACTTCTAGAATCAGGTCTTTAAACACAAGAGTCATGTCTACTCATACAATAATATTTTAATTATATTATATATTAATATTATCACTTCACGGAAAACACTAGTAAATTAGTTTTGTGGAGGTTATAGGTAAAAAATTATATTCCCTATTAAGTTACTTCATTTACTGTAATTTTCAATACTTCCTTTCTTGAGAAATTATTTTATTCTGTACACTTGCAAATGGATGAATCTTATTTTTACTTTTCTTCTGTCAGTAATAATAATACTTAAGGTACGTGATTAAGCTTCCTCCATATTATTTCAGCTTTTATTTTCACTCTTTTCTGCTTTAGGTGTTTCCTTGTAATTCTCCAGTAAACCCTTATGGACAGTAAAATACGGTAAGCAAACTGCTGGCGAGACTATATATTCCAATTTAGTTAGTAATCATTAGTATAACTGTTCTCTTCAGCTTTCCAAATACATGTATTCCCAAATGCCTTTCAAATTGCAAAGCCAGCTCAACTGCAGATTCCGGTATCACGTGTCAGAAGTTTCTCCGTCTTATTTTACATTGTTATCATTAACTTTTGGCTTGTGGAATAGGAATGCCTCACTGAGCTTTTATACAGCAATGTGGAGACCCTCTGTTGCCATGAACTGCAGTTAATCACATTTGAAGATGAGGGTCTGTATCAGAAATAGCTCTATGGTTCTACAGACATGACTTGAGAAAATGTTTGCAATCCTGATATATACCTGCAAGAGGCAAAGTTAACATGATGTATGGAATGTTAACTTGGTCGTTTCCTGCCAGATACTTTCCTTAACCATATAATTTTTAGCTCAAGACAACAGCATCAGATTAGCATTATTTTCTTCTGGAAAAAAGATTTTTGGCACATTCCAATTAAATGTATGATCGCTGAAGCATTCACTTGACAGATTATAAACTACTGCTCATTAAAAGTTACATTGTTTCACAGATATAATTGCTGGAAAAGTTTTAAAATATTTTCTTTTGTTTAAAATTAGGGAAGTAATATTTCATTATTTTCTTTATATCCTAAAATGACTTCTCTCGAAAGAAATGATACAGAGTTAACTACTATAAGTGAAACTTAAAAAACTTCAGATCTGATTAGAGTGACGTAAAACCTCAGTTAAACCAATTGCACGACTCTCACCATCTCAATCTTCAGTAAAGATAGCTAGAAGGCATTTTGATTGTTCACATACCTTCTATATTGTTTACAGTATGGAGACAACTGAGCTACTGTGTGCAATCCTGTGCAGAACTTAAACTGACACATTTTTCAAAGGTATAAATTTTTGGTTTTACATGGATATGCATATCATTTTTAAGGTTTGCAAGATAACTAAAAAAGAAAAAGAGAGAAGAAGGAAAACATGTTCAAAATAACCGGGAGGGCTCACCCTAAATGTGGTCTTCTAGGTTCTTTAAAAGGGTGATGACCTGAGACTTACATGCCATTAGGAATCTTGTTCAGCTGCCAGTCAAAAAGAACCAGATTGTTATTTCTCCAGCTAAATGCATCATGATAACTCTGCAAGTTACAGTCTGCAACTTTGAAATGGAAATGAAACTTTGAAATGTGTTTCTAAGACAAAGGCTGCAATGAATTATCCCTTTTTAACTTGACTAATTAGCTCCTCTTCCCCTGAGACCCTCGTTAGTAGTTTCTTTTAACTTCAATGTCACCCTTTCATGGTGACACCACCGATCCACATACAAGCCCATTATCACAAGTAGGCTCTTGTTTCAATGATTAGTACAAAGAAACAGTGGGAATAAACAAGGAACAGGAGATTAGCTTGACAGGTATAATAAAGCAGAAGAGTCTTAAAAAATAAAAATTACATGTGTCAGCAGAGACAAATCCTAAAACTTTTTAACTTTAGGACTTGGAATATAAATATCTTCTCTTTTTCTTTCTGTTACATGAGAACAACATCCATTTATATGAAAAGATGTATTTATTATACACTGCACTGAAAGCCAGGGAAAATATTCTTTTGCACTTTGGTAGAACAGTACGACATGCCATTTTAATCTAGCAACAGCTTTTTTCCTATTATTGTTTCCAAATGGTCAATGTTTTTTTCATATACATTCATTGTGTTCATTTATATCTACAGATATTTTTCTGTGATGTATATCTCTAAATCATATTTGGTGTTTTAGGTCTCAAAATGTATTTTGATGACAACAAGTGTCTTAAAGGTTCAGAAACTAATATATGCTTTTGTAAGCACTGGAGTTAATTGTTGCTTTGGTTTTTTTTCTTCTGTTTTGGGAAATTAATATATATTATGCATTTAAATGGGCTATGAAAAGACCATACTATACAGTAATTTGTTATTTCAAAATGCACAAACAAAATAATTCTGAAAAAATTCTATCCAACTAGTCAGCAAGAACTGGTAATTTGTTCACTTATTCCTTTGCTCTGCAACAATAGTTATTAACCTATTAGATGTACGACTTTAATCACATCCTAGTTCTGTATTGTGAGATTACCCAACTTCCCATAAGAGGCTGGGACTACTGCTTTAATTCAAACTGTCCCATGAACAGAGAAAAATTGGAACGCCTCAGTTTCTCTAACTCCGTGTGTGCCCAAGAGGGACAGAACTGAAATAATTTCTTCTCATCCGTGGAAAGACCTGCCTACCTCCTGCTGTGAGCAGGGACTGCAGCGAGATTTTCTTCTGCTTTCCATTCCCCCATCAACCTATTTACTCTCAGTCAGGAAGCTGGAAAATTAGAAGAAGCTTTCTACAATTTGACTGGAGTCACAGAGGTGTCTGGAATAAGCCAAGTGCCTACTCCTTCCACATCTTTACCTCTGAACAGGAGCAGAGATAGTCTGTCCTTAACCATTGGTGGTATTCTACCTGCAGATGCAATTTTCACATTTTAGAAGCAGTCTCACAGGCAAAATATTATCCTCACTAAAACTAGTGAAGAGCAAGGAGCCATAATGCATGGAGAGGAAACAAAATATCTGGAAGAGATTCAAGCATCTAAAAATAATTTTTTTTTGCCTTTGCTGTTTCTCACATTCTAGCTAAAAATTTAGTCCAGTTGCTCATAGCTGCTCATAGCTCAATACCTGTTCCAAATTTAAACTCAGACAAATTGACTGTTTCAGCTGTATTAGAGGTTGAATTGGACCCTAGTAACTTAATGTGCTGAGCCAGGATTATTGTGCCTGGTGGTTTTTAGACTCGAGCAGGGTGAAGCTATGAGTCAGATACAGGGGGGGTTTAGTTTAGAAGGAATTCTCAACTCCTGTACAGCACCAAGGAAAAGAGGAGTGTTTGAGTCTTCAGAGAGAGACTGGGATGCCCTTCTGAAAGTTGGCATGTTTCAGATTAAAAATAAATAAATAAATGCGTAAAAGAGTGTTAAGAAATTGCAAGAGGGCGAAATGAGCAAGTGGCTTGCAATATAAGAACCAAAGCCTGATTGCATCTTGTAACCCAAAATGCACTTCACTGCTATTGTGTTGTCAGTGTCTGCAGTTCGTTTTTCCCATCCTGCTCAGGCTTCCAGTAAGTCGGTTCCACTTTTCACCTCTGAGCACTGCCTCCTTGTAGAATGCCGGGGGTAAGGGGCTAGTATGCATGTCTCAAACACGATAGCCAGATGGCTGTGCAGCCAACCAAGGATGGTTGGCAATAACAGACAAGAATTGTTGGTTTTAACACACCATGGGAAGGAACAAGGTGTGGCTGGAGCAGGGGGCCATGTGGGAGCAGGGCACCACTTTTCTGGGCCAAACATCCTTGTTCTAGTTCCTAGAGATAAGCACAAGAGCAGGGATGGGGCTCAGAAGGGGCCAGAGACTGTAGGGGAAGATCAAGACCACCCAAGATACCCCAAACCCTCTGGCCCACTTCCAGAAAAGTCTGAAAGAACAGTCTGCATGGAACTAATTTGCATAAGAGGTGAGAAATCTGTGTATAAAATGGTACCCCCACCAAGGCTGGACGCATGCTCCAGAACCCTGGACATCCCATCAGCTGGACCAACACTGGAACCAGGACTGGTGAACTCTCTTTCTTTCCTCCCTTCCTTCTTTCATTTCATCTTACCCCTTTATCCAAATCTCACTGCAGTGTGCTCCTTTAGTAGGTTAGGGACCGACATTCCAACTTCCATACCAGCTGTGTAATTTAGCGACAAAACTTGGTGAGTTTTTGTGGACCCTCTGACTTTTGTCATTCCTTACAGCCACGAGCATCTACAAATCTTGGGTGCTCCCTTGCCCTTAAGGGTTGGAATCACACTCCTGTGCTCTGTGCTGGTTCAGGAATCTGCACAGCTCAAGTCTGAGAGATGAGCTCTTGTCTTCAGGGGGGAGCCTGCTGCTCCTTAAACAAGTAACCCAAAGAAGTCACACTGGCATAGAAGTGTTCCTCAGGAAATCAGGCAACAGGAGGAATAATGGAGGACTGGCAAAAGGAAGACATGCCAGTTGAAACATGCAAGCAGGACACACGACTGTGTTTTAGCAAGAGTAACAAGCACAGAGTGAAGAAGGCAGTGCGTGAACATGTGGGAGTACACATGCTAAAGCAATAAACTGTGGGTTTGTTGAAAATATGATAGGTCATGTCAAGAGAATCTAATAGCTGGCTTGTGCGTGTTTGTTTCTGATTTTAGTTTAAAACAGAAGCAGTAGGTTCTGGGAACTGAGTTGGATTTGGATTGGACCAGGTATGATACAGCCTATCATGCTCTAACCATTGTGTAGCACTGCATGCGTTTCAGTGAGAAAAACACCCTTAAAAGAAAACACAGAAAAACAGCAAACCAAATAAAAGTATTATTTTGGCAAGGACTAAAAATACCCTAACAAAATCCATAATTACTTGCATCTTTTACCTTGTCTTATCTGCACAATCAACTAATTACTGAATGTAAAACACAGAAGTTCATTTAGCGTGGTTCAGTAGAAATGTCAGAAGCTCATGCTGTTTACCATTTAGACAATTTTTCATTCTGAATTGTTACATGCTGCCAGGTACAGAAATGGCTTTTGTCACCGGGAAGGTGTAATTGCACACAGCTCATTTACATTGAAATGCAGTGATAGAGAATAACAAATCCAACTAAAACTGCAAAAAGAAGTTGTAAGCAATTAGACTCCAAAGAAGGCTCTGGAAATCTCCCATGACTAGAGAATTTGAATGAAAAATGCTTGTTTCCTTCTGCTTTTAGAAGTGGAGGATACCTCAAGAATACTTCTCGGTAGACAGTCAGTATCAGTAAGTTGCACTCTTCTAAATATTTTTTATTTAGAAATTTGGTCAGGAAAAATGGTCAGGAAAGTACATCTTTAGCAGCAGATTTGTCTTAGTGATTTTTACTTTTTATATACAAGCATTAAAAAGAACTACTCTGCTTTGCTTAGTTTTATCAAACAATGTATAGGAACTTAGATTTGTACAAGACTGCAGTCTCCTGCCTTCTAAAAATGCTGTGGTGATTCACTGATCTATACCCAACTAGACTGAAACAAGAAATACACTTAATGAAGTAAGTACCACTGGAATACTACTGTTGTGGAGTGTTAGTGCAGCACTACAGGAAGAAAAACATCTATTTGGGGAATTATAAAGCAATCATGTGTCCAAAGCAACCATTGTAGCTACTGCTTCAAATACTTACTGATTGTACTTCAGTCTCCTGCACCTATGTCTCTTCTACATGGTCACCAATACGCTGGGTATTGTTTGTGCTTTATGAGGAAGGACAAAAAGCATAGAAAAATCTTTCCCAAGATTGCCACCAAGTAGTTTAACAAAGTCTACCCTGCAGCTAAAAATTTAAAGTTTAAAGCAAAAATGTCAATCCAAGAGTAACCAAGCACTGAGAATTATATGTATCTTTGAATTCTAGTCCAAACTCATGGGGAAAAAAAAATGAATACATGTACCTCTTTAGTGTACTATTGGACCAACACTGGAACCAGTGATGAAAATCCTGGAGGGTCCCCCTAAAACATGTTAGTGTTTTTCCCCCCACATTCAAAGGCATGCTGTATACAGTATATTTACGACCATATAGGTGTCCCTCTCAAGTGTTTTAAAAGGAGCACTCTGAGTAGCATGGATGGAAGAACTTAAATGAGATGTACTGATCCCATTAAAATGTACACTAATGGTTTATTAATTGACACATACTTTAACCTTCAAGAATAGGCACCCAGCACTGGTGAACTCTATAGGCACTATAGAGTTCTGCACTAATTTTTTTTCACAAGTGGGGTGGTTGACCATGTCAGAGAAAGCATATATGGTCATTAAATACATATTTTGATTCAGCTGGAAGATTCCTTGCTTCTATGACAACCAGGCATCAGTTCCTGATTTAACCCTGAATTGCTAGTTGCACCTACCTAAACAGATAACACAATTTTTTTCTGTCCAGAAAGCAAGTTTGACAAAGATTAAATGTCAAAGCTGGTAGAGCAAACAAAGCCCCTAAGAATATGGGACAGAAGTGTGAAATAAACAGTCACCTGTACCAGATTATTTCAAGTTAACTACCTAATTTAAAAATATAAAAATAAGTAAAAACTTCTACAAGTATTCAAGATGAAAGTGCTATCCAAGTGAGTGACTACATTTCTTATTTAATGTTAACATCACACATAAAAAGATGTGGAGCTAAGCTCTCAGTGGTTTTGCTGTACTTACTACACCATAAGAGTAATGCAGAATAAAAGGCAATTGGACACTCTCTACCTAAAATATGACAAATAAAATGACCCCTCAAAACTTAGACACTTATGAGACACAAGCTTCCCACTGTGGAAAAATATTTTCTATTTATCTGTTTCAAATAATTCTTAAAATCAGAGAAGAGAGGCTTTTTCTTGTGTCCGGCAGGTTAATTTCTTGTTCCAAAGAGAGAACTGTGAGAGCTATCTCCGCCAGAGAGCACGTGACCGGGCTCCCTGGCCTTCAAATTGGGTGGGGGCAGCAGTTTCAGCTCCTTATTAACTCTGCTATTGATACAACAGTTTTGCAGGAAAAACAGCCTCTGAAAGAAGGAAATTCAATACCATTTAAGGGTCCAAAAAATCCTAAAAAATTTTGCTTGTAGTCCAATGCCTTCTCAGTGCAGTTTCAGGATTACCAGGGTGATTTACACATGGTCTGAAACAGAATTCTCCAGATGAAAGTAGGATTAAAGTTGGAAAGGTAAAGCATTTAGCAAAGAATCCCTCCCAAAACACACACATATGCAACCACCACACCTCAACCCCCTTTTCTCTTATGAATAACAGTTGCTGTGGATACAAAAGCAGAAGCTACAACAGAAGACACTCCTTAACAGTAACTAAATGATAATTGAAGTAGGGCATGTGACTGTCCTACTGCGGTGTGCAATTCCTCATGAACACTTCTAGTCATTCTACAAAAAAATTGAAGAAAACTGGGGAAGACAAAAAATTCCTTTAAAAAGCCCCCAACAACTTTCACAATTTCCCCCCAGTGTTCACAGATTCTTAGACACAAACACCTTTCATGGACATTGTTATCTCCTCTTCCCTCCTTTCACTGTTAACTCTCTATTATCAACATATCTAAGATCATACCTTACACGTGTATTCCCACAAATACAATCTCTTTTCATTGCATAGAGAACATTACCCACCGGTTTTTGAAGCAGCCCCAAAGAGTTGTTGTAAAACCGATAAGTGTTATATTTAAAACTGAACTGCTGTGAACACATAGCATTGAACTTTTCACTTGAAAGAGAAAAGATGGACTTAAAACAGATAAATTCCCACGGGCACACAGGGCAGCTCCTTGACAACATGACCTTCCCAAAGCATTCACATACAAGTGAATGTATGAATACAAGTGGATTTGTACATACAGTACAAATAGCAGGATTACTTTTCTCAAAGTAGAATCTGAAAAAAGATTTGAAGCATTTAATAAAAACATGTTATCAGTTGCCAATGTGCAGCACGTAATACAGTATTCAGTCTGTCAACACTCAGAGGCATCACACAAAATTCAAGGGCAGATGCACCAAAGTCTGAACCAGTTCTTAAAGTTCCTTCCATCTTTGTCTCTTTGTAATTCTACCTTGAGAGTGTTTGCTTTATGAGACATGAGAGCTGAAAAAAAATACTTCGTGATCACCACACAAAGATATTCACCTTCTAAGTGGATAGGTATCTTTGAAGGGCACTTTACAGAAGACACATCAATCTTCATCAATTTTTGCTTCAGAAACTGTTTCTACAAACAAAGCTCCTTCACCTCTGTTCTTTCATCAACTTTCATAAAAGCTAAGCAGCTGGGGGGTAAATTACCCCACAGTGTGTCTTATTTAATCTGACCTTTTAAATGGTTGAGCCTTTTCTAGCTGCATTTGGTAATTTTGTGTCTTTATTTGAGTGACCTTTATTTTTTTTCTGAAACAACTTTTCTAGGAACTGCTAAGCATTTTATGGAACTACTTAAAATAGTAGAAATAAGTGAAGGAAGAAGGCAGGTGACAGAAATCCAAATCAACAGCACAAATTTAACCCTTGATATTTGACTAAAGATTTGCCTACCTTGTCTAACTTAGTAAAGAACTGTATCTGGACAAGATATGTAAACCTGAACTGAAATGTAACAGAAAAATCATGGATTCATGTAATTGTGGATTTAGGTTATGCTGGGAAAAGATGGGAACAAAAGATGTGGTATAGTGCACAGTAGTATTCCTTTGAAGAGAAATATTAGAAACAGAGTGGAACCTTAAAATGAAGAGAGACCATTTCCACTGGAAATTTATCTCTTTACTTGCTATGGCCGGAACACAGATATTATGTCTAAATGTTAATGAAATTCTTATTAAGGAAGACTTAAACTTGAGAAAAAATACCTAGTGTACTACACCAGCAGTAATTTCACATTTAAAAATATTTTTACCTATGCAGCTAAATAAAAAGGTCACGTGAAACTCATAAAACCTGGAAATGAACAGGCAGGAGGTCTTGCAGACCATTTCAGTGTCCTACAATCCTTCAAGTGTCTCTTATCCCAACAGATTATTTGCCCGTATTGCACAAGGGAACAAAAGCAGTTGTCCCCTGGTAAACCCTATCACAAGCAGGGAACAGTATATTTAATTAAAATTCTATGGAAAAGGAAGAGACAAGCTTTTTATCAGATTTTGCAAGAAAATCCAACTTGTCTATACACTCCTTAAAGACAGAATGAGCAGATAAAATCTGTCACCTAGAATATACAGATAAGGCAGAGCATTTCACTCGGGAGGAAAACAATATTTGATTTGATATAGAAAAGGGTTGCTTTTAGCTCTCAAGAAACAATTTAATGGGCCTTCATTATAGTCCTTAAAAACACATTTAAGAGTTTGCCTTGTGGCTCTCCAGAAAGCACTGCTTGTCCCCAGTAGCCTTCTAGCAGTATTTGTGGTGGTTTCTTTGGAGAGCTTTATCAGAGCTTGCAAATCAGACACAGAGGGCAGATGTCAAGCCTGTACTGTTAAAATACCAGTTTAAACAGAGGAGTGGGATAGGACAAGAGGAAATGGTTTCAGGCTGCACCAGATAAAGTTTAGGTTGAGTATTAGGAAAAAATGCTTCACCAAGAGGGTTGTTAGGCATGGAAACAGGCTGCCCAGAGAAGTGATGGAGTCACCATCCCTCGAAGTGCTTAAAAGACACGTAGATGTGGCTTAGTGGTGGGCTTGGCAGTGCTGGGTTGATGGTTGGACCTGATGATCTTAAAGGTGTTTTCCAGCCTAAACAATTTTGTGGTTCTATGATACTGTTGTCCAAATGAAATGTTGTAAAAGAAACCTTTCCCAAATTCTAAGTTGCTGCAAGAGAGCTTCCTATCACTGCTTGCAAAACTAAAGCTTGGTCTCCCTACCAGTTTCCTGAACTTGTATTCTTTGGGGATGTCTCAAAGTACGTGGAAACCAAGTGGGACAAATTAAAGAACAGAGTGAGTGCCTTCTCTCCTCCTTCACTGATAAACAGGGCTGGTTCTCCTCCCCAAATAAATTGGTCGAATAGAAGCACCAGCACCATTGGAAGGGCACACGTGGATCCCAACCTTTTATGCCATGGATAAGAAATAGAGGACTAGGCTCTTCAGCTAATTATCTATGAGCACATAGCTGTGAGGGAGATATTTCTGACTATATTATCCACCTGCACAAAAAGAAAAAAAAAAAAAAAAAAGCAAAAACCACAACAAACCAAACTTTGTTGCGTACATAAATAGCTTGCTCAAAGTTATCTGTGAGTCATAGAATAGCATTTCTGCAGGAATGCAGTTACAGGAACAACAAAAAAAAAAGCATTAAGTTATATCTACACATATTACTTAATGTTCAATTATATCTAGACATGACTTTTTTTTCTCCATTCTGTTCCCCTCCCCTGGGTTGTTTCGTTTGTTGGGTTTTTTTCTTTCCTCATAAATTCTTCTGCATAAATACTCTGTTCAAATAAAACCCTTTAGAAAACAGACACTTTTTCTACAGGTACATTAATTCCAAGGCAGAAAACTCCATTTAAACTTTCTCAGAAAACACACGAGAACTCAAGATGAATAAGAAACACCTATTTAAAAAATCATTAAAAGTGAGGAAGCACTAACAGATCTATTTGTTTTGCTGGCTAGATGGATACAAACAACATCTAGAGGAATTAAGAATCCCATAAAAAAAGACTTAAAACCTGAAGGAAGACAATTACCTGCATTAGAGTAATTGGTAATTTTGTCAGTTAGCGGCTTGCATTTGGTGGATACAATAAGCGGTAATTTTGGTAACCTGCAATCCATTACCATAAGCACACAGGAGAAAACCTCAATTCCCAGTCCGGTATAATAGAAATTACAGCAGAGATTTATAAAAATCTCATATTTATAACAGCCCCAGATTGCTAGCCAAGGTTTGAGACAGGGAATAGCCTGAGCATTGTATAATCTATCTTTGAGATAGATGTGGGCCCACTCCAGTGAAATGAATCCAAACATACGGTAGTTGACGTAATGCCTGAGCACTTCACAAGTAGAGGGGTGTTAGTAAGAAGTGCTGATTAACTCATCCTCTAAATTATTTTAGTTCCTGAGTACAGCATGCAATTTAGTTATGTCCATGCACCAAAATTCAGAAGCTAATTGGCTCGATATTGTGGTCTTTGTATTATGCACAGGGAAACCAGCAGCAAGAGCAAGCAAAGACACTTGTTCAGGATTATACCACTGGCTCCCACAGAGGCTGAAGCAGAAGCAATGGTTATGCTCACACTTAGCCCGTCAGATCAAAGGTACGTAAGAATATCTTGAGCTATTGGATGCTTGTACAACTACATAAATCTGGGATTTCTCCCAGTTCCTGGGGGGAAAACCAAACACACTTTTCATTTTGGAAGGTTGCTGAAGGCTTCTGACGTGGTGTCTGGAGTTCACCTTCCTCCCCTGAAGTTTTTTCATAAAGGACAGAGAAGCGTGAGTCTTTGTGGGGCAGTTTTCTCTGCCACATTTCCCTTTCCTCCTTCCCCACACACCATTTCATAATAAAGAGCTTTTCCTGATGTTCATACCATTTCTTAGTGATGGCATCCCAGTTTCAAACTCTACGATCTTCCAGAACAGCTGTCCCGCTGCCTCAGATCTCTATTCTGCACCAAGGTGCAAGCTACCTCTACTTCATGTACCGAGTCTGAAATGATGAGGTGGGAAGGAAAGGAATCTCGTGTTCCATCCATATGATCCTGAAACACCATGCCAGGAGACGTAAGCAAACGGAGTTCAGCTTGGTCAGCCTATCTTCTTGGCTACTCCCTTCCCCTCTGGCCCTGATTTCATATATTACTGAGAATAGAATATTTCAAATGCCTGTCTGAAAAAGCCAGAAAGGACTGTGCTGCCTAGGGAAATAGTGCAGTCACTACCCCTGGAAGTATTTAAAAGACACTTAGGGACCTGTTTTAGTGGTGGGGTTGACAGTGCTGGGTTACGTGTTGGACTTAAAGGCCTTTTCTGACTTAAATGATTCTATGACTCAACGAAAGGAACATGGGACAGGTACAGCAAAAAGCAGACAGCTGGAGAAATCAATGCAGGGAAAGGATGGGAGCTCTAAGAACTGTAGCAGGAGTCTAAGAGCCTGGAAGTTCACTGCCAAGTCAAGCCCCTGACTGCTCAAAGTACAGTACATTATATATACAAGGAAAGTGTCTGCCTGGGCCAGACAGCTGAATCAATATTAAAAGGGATCAAGTAGGAAATATTTAACTGCTCTTTGAATAGCTAATTTAAGGGAGATGAATCTTATCCTTAGGGCCACATTTTGCATCCTTTCTTCCTTCTGAGTAGTACATTGCTTAATTCAAAATGAGTATTTGCAAAGTATGTATTTTTGCGAAATGAGCAAGGGTATTACAAGCTGACAGTTAAACTATGTAACTCCAGAGACAGGGAGTACCTTTCATTGTATGCACAATGAGCTTTGGTTGTGCTGTTCGACACTACTGAATATACAAATATTAAGTAGGGAGTAAATAAGCAGCCTAAGCAAGCACAGAATCCTATACTAATTATTTGTTGCTGAGTTCCCCTAATAACAAAATGTCAAGTAAGGAAAGATGGATTTTTTTTCTCCCCCTAATCTTTTTGGCTTCTTTCTTCTGCTAAACTGTTATACTTGAAAAATACTGCTATATGCTATTCTTATGCATACAAAAGGACATGGGACAACTGAAAAAAGACCTTTGTTATTTTGACTACAGGCTTAATTACAGTCAAATGGTTTACAGGAGCCTAGTAATGTGACTGCATGATCCCGTCAGGGTGGTTGCAGAGCTCTGAATGCTACAGTCAGGGTTAGAGCACTGAATTTAATGTTGCACAGAATATTGGGTTTAATACTGAACGATGACATTGTGCATAAAATTTATAGTGCAATTTACAGGTGAATTTTAAATACCAAAACCAAATTATCATAAAAGAATGTTTTATTACTTTTATGTTATTTAAGAAATTGATCAATAATAGCATCAAGTCAGGCAAGGCACAAATTCCTAAACAGAAATAAGCCCACCATTACCATCTGCTAGTAGTAGTTGTATATGAATTAATATATTCATGGTCTTTAAGGCATCATTACATCATCTAACCCAATTTCCAGCGTTTCACCGATAAAAATTTTGCCCATTTTTCCTGTAGCATGTGAATGACCAAGATTTTACTGTAGTAAACATAATAAGAAAGAATTTATGATCTCATTTTGAACCTTCCACATGCAGACTCTGAACTACTGTTTCCTATGACGCTTTGATTACACTGTCTATTTAAAACAGGGGCTGATGACTGGAATCCAAAAGGAAGGGCAGCAGGTGATACTGTGGTTGTAGCAAGTTGGAAGAAGTAAAAATTGACTATGTTGAAAATAAACCAAAACAAACCAACACCCCCAACCAAAAAAACCCATCAACTCCACTTCTGAAAACAAGGATTAGGCTATTTGTGGACTGTTACTAAGCCTAACTGGAGCCTAACTGTCAGAAAGAACATTTGGTATTAATTTCATATCTTCAGGAAATACACAATCCAGAGTTCCCCTTGGCAGTTTTTTTTTTTTCAAAGGTTAATCACTCTCAGCATAAAAATCTGTGTCTTATTTTTAATTTGAGTTTATGCATCTTCTGCTTCCAGT
Organism: Oreocharis arfaki; assembly: GCA_013398015.1. Taxonomy (NCBI): domain Eukaryota; kingdom Metazoa; phylum Chordata; class Aves; order Passeriformes; family Paramythiidae; genus Oreocharis; species Oreocharis arfaki. The sequence goes on from VZRR01008588.1 coordinate 124,330, forward strand.
CATTAGTCCTTGTTATGATGCTTCTGCTAGATTAAAGTAGCCCATTAGTACCTTTTCTCAAGCCTGTCAATCTTTTTCTATAGCTCATTTTCACATTATCTTCAGGGGTTTTTTTTTCCATTAAATACCAACATCAGCTTGTGCAGTGCAGCAGAATCAGGCTTAGCACAACTGAAAGCAAGGCAGCAGCAGCTAGTATTTCTATATTGTTTCTGCAATCTCTTTCTAAAACCTCTAGTGAGACAGATTCCTCAAGCCTTCCTTCCAGGTGCTTCAAGACTTCTCCCAGCATATGACAGCCTACCTTTGTTATATGCCAATCATCTTGATGCATAGGAGAATATAGAAAATACTTAATTCATTGTACTGCAGCTAATTCAAATCTACTTGAAAATTATCACCTCACCTGCTTTGCTTTCTTTGCATCTCAGAATCCATTGTCTTCAAGAATTCTCCAAACCTTACAGTGTCCTAAGCTTCCTAACATTTTGTCAGTGAAATTTTCTAGACTTCACTCCATTGGCCACAAATTCCATGAAGTATGATGGGAAGTTAGTAACAATAATTAAAGTTTCACCACTACTGCTAAAGCAGTAGGCAGATCTCCTTTCCTCATTTTGCTGGTGATCAGCACCTGAGTGGTAATGTCTACGTTTAGGCACTGCCACCAATGAGACCATGTTCCTGTTCAGAGGGCTACATGTATGACAATAAAGATAAGCCCAAATGTGGTGCACAGGTTTATATAAGAAGTTAGACAGCATTCAACAACACCCAGCCACGACCAACATGTTCAGACACAGTTGCACAGATTGAAAAGGTATTTTTTGCATTTTGTTGGAGAAGTGGTATGAAAGGATGAATGTGTAATGGGCTTTATGCTCCCTGTTGTTACACCTCACCGGGCATGAAAGCTTTGCTTGCCCTTAGCGAGGGGAATGTTTAGTCTGATATGACAGTCTGTGTGATGTACTGCCTCAGCTCTACATATTCTTTGATGAAGAATGTGTCTTTGTTTAGTTGATTCCCTTTGATAGCCTTAAGCTTTGGGTCCTTGTCTGTGCCTGAGCCATTTTATATCACCACTTCAATCAAAAATTGCATACCTGTGAGAGCTTATGAACTGCATCATCAGATGCACAAATGAAATGCAGTGTTACCAATATTCCACTGCAACAGGCCTGCATTAGGGATGTACATTACTGCTTCCTAGGATAGAATTTCAGACTTTGCAAACCCTGGTTATAAGGCTTGCTGTTTACAGTACGTACAACAGAAGGCTTGGGTGAATAATGAATTCCACAGTTCAGACAGATGCTGTGCTGTTCACTGCAAAATGCTGCAGTTTTACCCTTTCTCCCAGTTTTAAATGTAATTGAGAAAGAGTTTTTCTGTGATATGTTTCCTCCATCAACTTTTATCTTTAATATCATTTTAAGTATAAGGTCTTGGGTCTTAATCTCATGTCATTATTATGGATATTAATAGTGGAAAGACAGAACTTTTCTTATGAAACTCCATTTATATAATGAGCTGTCAACTGAAATATATTGTATTTTCCATGTTCAGATTTTCAACAAGTAGCAGTGCTTTAACTGAAAAAAGTTGACACACGTGACTTCTTCTCACAAACACAATTTTATCATATAAAAAATATCTTTTTACATGTCCTGCAATTTGAAGAGGCTAGTTTGTTTTGGTTTTTTTTTCAATGCAGATAGGTACACATGTCTAGGGGAGAAAAAACAAAGAAGAAAATTACATTATAATATGCTATAAACGCATAGCAAATTTGCATCTCATGCACTGTGCAGTATGATCCTCTGGCAAAACTGGAAAGTATTCAAAAAAAGAACATAAAAGGATAAGATGGATTCTGTACAAAGGAGTGGGGTCAGAGTTGAAGACCTCCTGAAATTATTCCAACCTGAATTCTATGAATAAAGAGGTACAGACATTAGTCTGGATAAAGAGATGGATGTACAGCTACTAACTACTAAAATATCAATGACAGAGGGAAAAAGGTCTACAATGATCACCACCTCTTCTAGTACAAGAGCTAAATTGTTCCAAATTAAAATTGCTATGTGAAAAGTTCTGAATAACTTAAAGTAGTTTGTTCATCTCAAAGCTTGTAACAAAGCTGTAGAATTCCTGGTCACAGGATACTGCAAGTTAGTACAATTTCAAGAACAGCCTGGGAACCTTCACGAAAGAGAAGTTCATTGAGGGTTAATAAAACTACACAGAAAGCTCTTCTAGGCCAGCAACTTTCCAAATTATAAATGGTTTGAGGCTGGGAAAGTAATGAAGTATTACTATGCACTTGCCTCAACAGCCTTATACTCTCCCTCAAGTATTTGCATTTTCCCCCCAGACACTATCAGAGACGAGACACCAGGAGAGATAAATGTCCTACCTGTCCCAGTGCAACCTTCTCATTACATTACCTTCCGTTGTCCTTAAGCTAAACCATTGACTTCCAACGTTTTAACTGGAATTTTGCTCATGAGTCTTTCAGCTTATCCCTTCATTTGCCCACTTTGAGTTAAAACAACCCTACACTAAATCTTGTCTCAACTTTGATCTGCAAATGAAATGTTCTTTCTTGAACCAAGTTTTACAGATGCTTAGCAAATTTTAATTACATTTCTGAATTTTCTTAGAAGCCACTTACCTGTGAATATGATGGTCTGACAGGTTTTCACAGTATGCTGCTGAAAGAGTACATCTACCCAACTCCCACAGTTGTCAAGAAACACCACTCTGGCACAGCTCACTCCTGTTCTCAGCGGAGAGATGAGTTGCAGTCACATTGACATGCAACTATGACAAAAGATAGGTGGGATTTGCAGGAGGAACTGGCTGGATGCTCACATAATTAATACATTCCAGAGATGGGGAGCTGGGGGCATTTCAATTTGCTGTGGTGCACTTTGGCCTGCAAAACGGTGTAAAATGCTGCTGCAGACTGGGCCAATGGGGCAAACTGTTATGCCAAGGCTGCAGGCAGCCTCCCTGTAGATCCCTCCCTCTGGCAGGGCTGCCTTCAGGCTATATCCATCCTGAAGACAGGGAACACTCCCTTCTAGATGTGCGAGGAAAAGCACAAAGATCTGATCACATGCAGAAATAAAATCCTAACGTAGCTCCATAGGTGCTTTGTTGCTTTGCAATTATGCATTCTGCAAGGTGAAAGGCTTTAAACCTGTATGTTTCTAGCCAAATCTGCCTTATATTATAGCCCTTTCAGACCTGATGATGTTATATACTGCACTGGCAATGCTTAGGTACTATATTAGCAATAAATCTAATCATAATCATCTACATAATCGGTGCCTGACCAAGAGTCTTCTCTCTACTACTCTGCCACAGTCAATTACAGACGCTGGATCAGGCCCTCGAAGTGAAATGCCACTTATACTAATGCCCAAAAAAATGCAACTTTCGCCTTCAGTTCTGTGCAGGAGCAAGAGAATGCATGGTACCAGAATACTTTGTTGGTTTACCTTCAGTATTAATGCACACAGCAAGTTTCACCTTCGAGGAATACCTAGTTATACAAACCAAGCACTTAATAATTGGTCTTGACATGAATCCGTTAGTCCTGTCCTTATGTGATTAAAATTGAGAGTAAAAGTGTACAAACAGTGACTGAGATACTATTCAAATCAAAGTCTAAGATGTCTTTAGCTTTGATCTCTCCTTTAAATTCAATCGACACATCTGAGCAGTGAAAATAGGTTTTATTTAGTTTGCATTAACTAAAATGTCACATTCTATACCAATTCACACATGTTATATTTTGCTTTTCAGTTTTTAAGTCTGCCTGAGTTCTGGGCTTTTTTCCTAGGAAATGAAGGGGGAAAACATAAGGAAACAAACAAACAAAAAGCTACAAACAAAAAGCCACCCCCCACCAACCAGGAAAAGACACAGCCCTGCATTAATAGTTGCAAAGTCCAAATAAGAATTGTCTTCTCTTTGAATCCATTCTTGTAGAGTGCCCTTTTTTTTGCTCACAGACCCATGTCTTTAAATACCTTTGAAGGAAGATGAATAAAAACATATTCTGTAAACTTACAGTTAAGAAAAAAAGCAATCTTTCTTTACTTTGCACCCTGAATTACAGTTATTTTCTGCAGAAAGGTCTAATCGCCTTCCTGGGTCATCTACTTCTGCGACCTTTCAGATATCTCTTGTTGATAAGCCTAAGAAGACTGTAACTATCTACAGTTCCCATAAGCTAAGTTATAAACACAGAAAAGTAAATAAAACTGAAGCACTGTAGCTACAAGCAGAGAGACAATATGATCCACTTAGAAATTCCATGTGTGACCATTGTGGAAAGGTCACATTATCTGCTCAGAGCACAACCATTCAGGTAAAGGCCTCATGCACAACAGCTAGCAGGTCAGTGGTTATTGTGGGGCTCATTCTTTCAGCAAAATCTAGGGCAAAGAAGTCCAGGTATTTAAATACAAGCTCTTCTTCTGAAATCTTGGAAATTTACCACAAAGTGAAACAATCTTTCTAACAATCCTGCTGCCAAACGCGCCCTAACACACAACACCGCATGTACACGGGCATTTTAACATACAAGAAACACAAAAGTTTAACCATTCAACAACTAAAACTTCCAAATATGGACTGTCTAATTATGAACCAATAATTTTCTTTGAAACTGTGATCTTGGATAGCAGTTTATCCTGGTAGAAATGCATTTATACAACTGGCATACTTCATTTCAGCTTAGAGAAATATGCTCCAATGTTGTAATCTCTCTAATGAATGCTATGTCTTTATTAGTCTCTGTTTATTGACTTACATTCTTGCTATCATGAAGGAAAGGTACAACAAAGGCACTTCAAATAGAATGAAATATCCGTTATGGGAGAAAAAGTGAATAACCAAATAGAAAAAGTATATGAACTGACTATTCTATGAACTGAATTCATTCTATATATGAACTATATTCTATTTTCTACCTCAGAAGACAAAAGTAGTTCAATTTTCCTCTGCATGAAGATGCTTTATAATCAAGTTTGTACAGAATAAATACTTTTCCATTCAGACAAATACATCTTACAAAACAGAAAGAAGTGCTCCTGATTTGGGGGCAGAGCATTAGAAACAAGAATTTCTACTAGGAATAGCAGCTATCTCTCAATGTCACGTTGTAGCAAACCCAAGTGAAATCAGTGATGACCAGTTTTTCTGAAGACCTTTGCATGGTGGTCAAGTGATCTGTGAAAATCATAGATTAATTAATGCTAAAGAAATAATTCAGTTCCATTTTTTATAAAACCATAGGTGCTAGACAGCTATGATTTGCTTTCTGTATTTACAGCATCACAAGGTAGTGAAACCTTCTATGTGAGGAATTGGTGCTTTAAATGCAAGCAATTTTTATAACCCTATCCTTCTCACATTTTGGGGTCTGGTGGAAGTAATATTTTAACATAGCATATCACCCAAAATCACATTTAGCAGAGAGAGCAAGTTACAAGCGAACACTGCGGAAAAGCTAGAAAAGTTTTTTGAATCTAATATTTTCTGGTTTGAAATTATTTTTCCCATTGCAGCCATTGGACTACTTTTGCAATATTACATTAATAAAATGAAACTGTTTGCAGGTTCTTGGCAGTTCTTTTGTATCATGGGGCTTTAATAACACACATGGATTCAATTTAGACCAGATTGCTAATGCAGTCAACTGGAAGTCCGTGGTTCTGAGATTTGAACAAAAGTACATATTGTGAAAGCAGCTCATGATAGATATGAAGATTAGAGGGAAAAAAAGTTGATATATATGAGGGATGGAAAAACTTTTTTGTTGTTAACTGTTTTATCAATGAGGAAGATGATCTTTAATACAACTCGTACATAACCATTAAGAAAGAAAAACACAGAGGGTAGGAGAAGCAGATGAGGCCTTAGGATATCATGAATAAAGCACATGTTCCAGTCATTTTAATATTATTTAATTTAGGAGAGAGAAGATGAAAACCTGAGTTTCATCAACTGAGCATGGAAGATATGATGGCATTCCAGCTGATCATTAAACTATCACATTCTGTCTGTTGCCTGAAGATAAAAAAGCAGACCATTGAAAATCCCATTTACCTTTGCAGCATTATTAAATGCTTCAGAGCAGTCAGGTGGAGAAGATCAGTTTTAGGATCCCAAGGCATTCCTCTAAAGTCAGAAATTAACTAGCTAGACTAACACCTAGTTTCATTCCTATGGTTTTGAATTACATTGGCCAGACTTTACAAGCTTCCATGAACTTGACTGCTGTGGCTCCAGCTGCTGGGAGGGTCACTGGTGTGGTTTCCTCCAGCCAACGGTGTTCAAGCTGCAGCTTTTTCTAAGAGCACCTAAGTACCTTAAGGCAATCTGAGGACTGGCAGAACAATGCTGCTTCCTCCTCCACTGTGGGCTGTATAAATTATTATCTTAGAGGGGCAGTCTCAAGCTCATCAATGAGATGCTGACATGCTACTGCAGTACAAATAGTAATATTAGTGTGTTTTCCAGCAGGGCATGGCTTTCTGTTCAGCACTGAAAGCCAAAAGGAGTGTTCTTATAACCCACACTGCTTTAAGTTACAATGCTCTTGCATTCAGTAATCGGAGACTATGTTTATTAAAAAAAAATCCCTGAATACTTGAGGAGAGAAAAAACCTGCCAGTTCTGAAATTAAGTTACTTAAATCAGTAATTAAAATAATAGACATTTCCAGTGGTGGGTACCCTGGCATACTCATAAATAATTGTCTGCTTCATATAAAAGACCCTCCTACTTCTGTTACAGCAGACAGTGACCAGGTTCCAAAGACCTCAGCCTTAGTTTCACAACACAC
>VZRR01008589.1:0-14842 GCA_013398015.1 Oreocharis arfaki
AAGAGAAGAGAAGAGACCAAGATAAAAAAACAAGAGAAAACCAAGACAAAGCCAAGACAAAACCAAGAGAGGAGCAGAGGACAGGGCTCCCTCCTCACGCTCTGCCCCCTGCCCGGCCCAGAATCCAATAAAGATGATTAAATTTCATGTCCTTTCCTCCCCTCGGAATCCCCGCGCTCCGCTGGAACACGGCGCTCAGGAAATGGGGCAGGACAACTTCCCTCGTGAAACCTTAGAAGGCCGAGCAGGGGGCGCCGAGCTCGGGGCTGCTCTGACGAAGGGCTCGCCCCGCCGAGCAGGAGCTCGCGGAGACGCAGCAGGGAGAGGAGCCGAGCTCCAGAGGCTGCCCCGAGCCCTCCCCGCCTCCCCCACGCATCCCATCCGAGGCACGGGGACTGCTCCTGCTCCTGGAGGCTCACACAGAGCCCTGTGTGTGCTTGGGGTGGCCGGTTTCCAAAGGAAAAATACACCATGGATGGCAAAAACTCCATAGATAGATTTTTTTATCTATTTTTTTTAATTGGTGATTTAATTCTTTTTTTTTTTCCATTTTTTTGGCCTTCTGTGGACTAAGGAGGGGGAAACCCCAAACCCTGGGATGGTTGCATTGTTGAGATGGCTGCTCCAGACTGGTTTGGGGCAGAAATCTGGAGGTTTTGGTTACACTTCCCTGAAAAAGGTTCTGTCTTTCATGGGAAAATGTTGAAAAAGTGAATATTAAAACTTTAAAAAAAACCCAGGTTTTTTAGTTATAAAATTTCAGGAATAAATATTTAAAGCCCAAAATCTGAGCTGATCTGATCGTCCACATCTCGTCTCAGAGAATTTCCCATTCCAGTTCAGATTGCCCAGATGGACATGAACCAATATTCCCACTTTCCATGGGGATCTCCAGCCTGGATGAGTGGTCCAACCATCACCTGCAGCTCATCCAGGCCTCTCCCATCCTCCTCACCCCATTCCAACCTTTCCCAGGGCCTGACCACCCTTTCCATGGAGAAATTCCTGCTAATGTCCACCCTGAGCCTCCCCTGGCCTGGCCTGAGGCCGTTCCCTCTCCTCCTGTCCCCATTCCCTGGCAGCAGAGCCCGACCCTGTCAGGTGGAGCTCCAACTGGGACAGGACAAACCAAACCCCCCAATTCCATCCCTGGGGGTGTCCCAGGCCAGGCTGGACAAGGCTTGGAGCAACCAGGGATCGTGGAAGGTGTCCCTGCCCATGGCAGGGGTGGAACGAGATGAAATTTAAGGTCCCTTCCCACCCAAACAATTCTGTGATTCCACGAAATCCTTGTCACCATCAGGGTGGTCAGGCACTGGGATGGGAACGTGGGATCTCCATCCTTGGAGAGAGCCAGCCCTGGAGCAGCCCCTGCTCTGAGGGCTGGGCTGGAGGGCTGCAGGGCTCTGTTCCAGCAGGAATTCTCTGTAGTTCTGTCTCTCCACGCCCTCCCAGTGCTCCCATTTCCTCCTGCGCCTCCGGAGGGGCTCCCAGACCCTCCCAGACACAGAACTCCTGCAATTTCTCTTGGAACAGCGAAGCCATTTCTCCAGAGAAACCCCACCAGGGTTATCCCCCTCTCCCAACTCTCCATCGCTTTTCCTTTCTCTCCTTCTCCTTCTCCTCCCTTCTTCTCTCTCCGGGAACACTTTGGCTCCGTTCCCATTCCTCGGGGATGGGCTCCCGGCTCTCTCGGGGCTGGGGGGACACACGAACCCTGCGCTCAGGCAGGGCAGGGCAGGGAATCCAGCACAGCCGGGGATTGTTGTGCCACCGAGCCCGGTACCCGGCCCGGGAGAACAAAGGCGCTTCCGAGGAGCCGCGGGGATGCCGGGGCCGTTCTCAGCGTGCAGGAACCGCCCGAGGGCTGCCAGAAAAGGCACGGACGTAATTAAAGCTCCCCAAGCGATTGCCGGAGGTTTCGGAGCTGACGGGAGCCCGGGGGAGAAGGATATTCCCGGGATTACCAAGGGACAAGGGACAAGCGGCTCGGTCACTTGTGTGCAGTTCTGAAGGGAAATCATTGCTGAGGGGGAGAAGAAAGTTCCTTTCTGGAAGGAAAGCCGGAGCGTGAGCGATGCCGAGCCCAGGCAGAGCTGTGGTGTTGGGATGAGCGTCTCTGGGATGTTTGGCCACCCCAGATCCTTCCTCCAGATGAGTCCAGCCCCCAGGAGCTGCTGAGGCTCCCTGGAGCCAGCTCAGGAGTGCAGCCCCTCGGTTCTCGTCCCATCGGGTGATTTCTCACTGGGTGATTTCTCATCCCAGTTAATTCCTGCTCTCTCCTGGTTTCTTCCCGCCTGCGTTGTGGTGCTGGCACAGCCCCAGCCAGGTGGAACCTCAAAAGGTGTGAGGGGTTGATCAACACCACAGAGGATCCTTTGGTTCAGGTGGAAAGATCCCAGGCTCTTGGCTGGTGAAGGCCAGGATTGGGCTAATTACCAGGCTAATTACCAGGCTAATCACCTCCCTGCCCGTAACAACACACTCCTCATCAGGAAAAGGGATCACAGGAGCACAGAATTCCCGGATCCAGACTCGCACCTAGCAGCACCACAGGCTGGGATGTCCCCGGGCAGTGCCACAGCAGCCGGAGAAATTCCAGCCCTCTCCTTCCCTTGGCGTCAGACAGCGCCAGCCCTGCTCCCATCGCTCTCAGACACATTCCACAGCTGCTCACCTGAAGGAATTCCATCATTTCCTTGGGAAAATGCCTGTCTAGCACACCTGGACATGCTCAGCAAGTCAGGTCCATGTGCTGTGAGCTCAGCTCCCACCGGCTGGGCGCTGCCTTGATGCTCCCTACGGATCCTCCCCAGTTTGAGCCGGTGCAATCCCAGTTTTGGGGGTTCCCAGCAGTGCTGTCCACGCTCCAGCATCATTTGGGTTTGTAGAGTAGCAGGTTGGGGGTTCCAGGTGGGAAAAGCACCAGGGAAATCCTATGGAAAAGGCTCCCCAGGGTGGTTTTTTGGCAGGATGGCTCGAAGCCAAGCCGCCACCACAGGGCAGGGTGAGAAAACGGCGTCGGGAGCATCACCCGAGTGGAATTTTCCGGACAAATCACCGAGATGTCGGCAAAGAGCTCTTCAAACCCCGACAGAGCCAAATTCCACCCCGCTCCTGTTACACAACACAGTTAATGGGAGCACAGCTCTGTGGTTGTGCAGGAAATCTGGGGGCGCTTTCTGTCCCACTTCCACCTCCCCTTCGGTCACCTTTCCCTCGCAGGCAGCGCCGGTTCCTCGCCCTGCACTCGGGGTCACCTCATTAAAGCCGAGCCTGAAGCCGGTGCTGTTTATTTATTCCACCTGATAAAAGCAGGATATTGCTGCCTGAGATAGCGCAGGGTCATTTTCAGCGAAGCCTCTCTTGGCAAACTTTTAATACGGCGAAAAACACCCGTATCAGATCCCAGATAAAAGCTGTCACATCCCCAGGCAGGCTCAGGCCTTCGAGGGGGCTGTAATTACCTTCTGTTCGGGTTTTGGGGTTGGGGTTTTTTTTTTGGTTTTTTTTTTCGTTTGTTTTGTTTGTTTCCTTAATTGTTGCTCATAAAAATCAAGGCAGAAAATTAAATTAGTTCAGTGCAATTTAGCACGAGCTTTATTCAAAGGCAAGGCTGGGGATGGCTGGGTTAAACCCCACTTTGGCATGGCTTAAACCCCACTTCTGGTGTGGGTTAAACCCCACTTTGGTGTAGATTAAACCCCACTTCTGGTGTGAGTTAAACCCCACTTCTGGTGTGAGTTAAACCCCACTTCTGGTGTGAGTTAAACCCCACTTCTGGNCCCACTCTGGTGTAGGTTAAACCCCACTTCTGGTGTGAGTTAAACCCCACTTCTGGTGTGAGTTAAACCCCACTTCTGGTGTGAGTTAAACCCCACTTCTGGCGGGCCTTGAGCTCGGATTTGGGTGAGCAGCAGGGAGAAGTGGGATAATATCCCACATCCCCTTTTCCTGCATGGAAGGGTGCAGGAAGAGCTGGGGGCAGCTCTTGGCCCCCAAAACTGCTCCCAGAGCAGGCACCTCCATCTTTTTACAACCCTGGCAGCGCCACTTGGAGCAATTCTCACTAAAAGCAAAAAAAAGGGTGAATTTGGGGTAAAAAACATGAAGGTCCTAAGTTAGAGTGACCACTTTGACCCCATCCAGCTGAGTGTCTCTGCAAGCCAGACCCAAAAAATGAGTTTTTCCTGCTTCCTGAGGCTGTTCCAGTCCCAGCAGAGCTCCTGGGGCAAACTGGAGCGACGTGGGCCCAGCAGAGCCCAGTCCCTGCAGGGCTGGGAGGCCCTCGCTGACCCCAAATCACCCCTCCCACGTTTATATTCCACCAGCACGAGCCAGGAGAGATTTGGCCACGAAATTCGAGGGCAGTGGGGTAATTTTAAAATGAGAAGAGGCCTTGGATGAAATTTTCCATGGGTTTACCTTGCGAGTTTGGCTTTTTTCTTTGAATTTCTTGGGGTACCTGGGACAGGGAGGCCGCAGATCCCAGTGAGGGGTGGCAGAAACATGGCACTGGGGCAGGGAAGCCTCTGCGAGGTGTCAGAGCCACGATAAGCCCGGTTTAAACTTTGCCCAGAGCTAAACCCCAGTGTCAACACGTGCTGCTGGCCCAGCTCCGGGATCAGGCCAGGCAAACATCCAGCCCCAGGGAGAAATCAAAGCCCAGGCACATCCAAGGGTTTAACTCCCCAATTCCCAGCTGAGCAGGGCTTTTCCAGCGGGTCCCCCACAGCCAGGTCTCTCCCCCAGACATTTGTTTATCCAAGAAACCCCTGTGTGCCAGTTATCCCTGGATTTATTTATCCCTGGCGGGCACAGGCCCAGGGAGCCGCTCCGCAGGGTACACGGCGTCCCGGCCCGGAGCATCCACAGGGAATGTTCTGTTTGCCTTTCCTCCCGCCCCATCTCCTCACCCCCCACCCTGGACAGCCCCAAAATCCCAAATAACGCCCGGGCAAAACCGCTGGATGCTCCTGATCTCATCAGGTGGGAAAGGAGAGGCCTGATCCCGTTCCCTCCGTCCTCGCCCTAAACCAGGGCTGATGTTCCCCACGGGAAGGGGCACAGCAGGGAGGTCTCTCCCTTCAGAAACTCTTTAAAAAAACCCCAAAGCCACTTTTTTGAAGGCCCCACAGGCCCAGACAGCTCCTGCCAAAGACGACAGGGCCTTTTCACTGCCAACCCCATCAGCCAGAGCACATTTTCCTTCCAGCAGTGGATTTTGCAGCTTCCCCAGTGCCTGGAGGAGAGGGGGGATCCAACTCCCTGCTCCAGCAGTGTCCCCGTGCCATCACCCCCCTCAACACCCCAACACATTTCAGGCTGAGCTCAGCTAAGCTCAGGATGAGCCCTCCAAGTGCTGTAACTCATCAGGAAAACCCCATGCCTGTATTCTGAGAAAAAACGCCCTTTTTTCCCCCCAGATTGGGCGAAAGAAAGGTTAAAACCCACCATCTGTTGTGGGAATCTGTTTTCCCTTTTTCCTCTGTCCTTTCCCTCGTCAAGGGGAAGTGGGGAGGGGGAGAACGTTCGTTCGGAGCTCGCCCCATGTTTTATTAATTGATGGCAAATAATCCGCAGATAAAGCGCACAATAAATGTTTTAATGAGAACATATGGCGGGGAAAATCGATAGGGGCGAGCCTTGGAAGAGTTCCTGGGGAGCAGAGTTACAGGAGGAGTGGGAAAAGGCTTGGACAGGGAATTCCGAATTTTCCTCAACGGGAGAACGAGGGAAAGGACGGGGAGGGGGGAGCTCTGCTGTCGCCAGGTGCCTGAAGGAATCCCCAAAAATCCAGTGGCTCACAGCAGGGCCAAGCTCAGAATTCCCTGTGACTGAGCTGTCCCCTGGCTCCAGGGATTTTCCTTGGGATCAGGCAGTGGGGAATTGGCTTAAGCTGAGCTGAAATAAGCTGCTCCTAAAGAGCAAATGGAGTTTAGGCCCACGTGGCCACGTCAGTCGTGGGATGGTTTGGGTGGGACGGGGATTAAAGCTCATCCCATCCCAGCTCCCAGGACACCGTCACTGGGACGGGGTGCTCGACACCCAGGAGCGGAGTTATGGGACCACAGGAAGACGTTTCAGCAGGAATTTCCTCATGGAAAGGGTGCTCAGGCCTCGGCAGGGGCTGCCCAGGGAGGTTTGGAGTGCCCTGGAGGTGTCCAAGGAATTCCTGGAGGTGGCACTCAGTGCTCTGGGCTGGGGACAAGGTGGGCATCAGTTGGACTCGATGACCTTGGAGGGCTTCTCCAGCCTCACTGAGATGATTCCCTGTGTCCCCATCCCCTGTCCCACTCGTCCCAAGGGCCATCTGGTCCCCAAGAAGCCACATCCACAGGAAACACGGGATTCTTCCAGGCACAGAGTGCCTTAGGAGCACCCCTGCTCGTGTTGGCATTCCCAAATATCCCATCATAACAGGTCCCTAAACAGTTCCCATCTCTGAATATCCCAGATCCTTCAACAGTTCCCATCTCCGAATATCCCAGATCCTTAAACAGCTCCCATCTCTGAATATCCCAGATCCTTCAACAGTTCCCATCTCCGAATATCCCAGATCCTTAAACAGCTCCCATCTCTGAATATCCCAGATCCTTCAACAGTTCCACCCTCGTCACCAAACATCCCCTGGCCCTTAATCCCCCATCCCCGAGGTCCTGGGAAAACAGAGGAGTCCTGCAGGGAGTGATGAGGATCAGCTCCGAGGATCCCCAGCACATCCCAGTGCTCCTGAACTGGTTCTGCCTCAACCAAACCCGACCCTGACAGCTGGGAAATCCCTTCCCAGCACCTGGGATATGGGGAAGGAGTTTTGCCTTGAATCCCACAGCTCTGGGTGACCCAGGACATTGAGCATTCCCTGGAGAGGTGTGGGTGCACCTTGGGGGGGTCTGGGCTTGTGCAGGTGTCCCCCGGATAAAGCAAGCCATCACTTTAAAATAGGATTAAATCCCTCATTACTTGGAAGGAAGGAAAGAAAGGCACGAAAAGGGTTTAAAATGCAATTAAACCCCTCGTTAAATGGAATTAAAGAAATAAAGGCATTAAAACAGCGTCTGGCACTGTTGAAGTGCGCCCAGCAAAGTCGCTCCCCTCCACCAAAACTCAGCTTTCAGGTAGGAAAATCAGGGATTCACACAATTCCCGGCGCTGGAGCTCAAAGGGAATCTCCCGAGAGCAGAGGCTGCTGCTTTCCCAGCCTGTCCACATCCCTTGGATCCCGTCAGGAGACCCGGCCAGGGCAGCTGGGGTCAGGGCTGGAGGTGCCAGTTTGCTCCTGTAACCCATTAACCAGGGCAGAGCGGGAGAGAGAGGGAGCTGGGGTTTGGAAACGCCTCATCCCAAAAGGAGGCCCCCTGCACCCGCACTTCCCAGCTCTCTGGGGACTTCTGCCGGACATTTTCGAGACCCTGAGGAGGTGGACAAATAATTCTGGGGCAGAGACACTCTGGAGGGATATAAAATCTCAAATCTGGATATTTTTCACCTGATCCAGGGTGTTCCCATTCTCCAACAACCCCGGAGGCGTTCAGTGGGGCGGTGAAACCCAGAACTTTCGAAGGCACGATCCCAAAATTGCCACCACCCCACAGCTGCGCTGGGTGCTCCTGCCCTGGGCCGCGTGAGGAGCCCCAGCACCCCAATCCCGGCTGGTCCCGGGGCCTGAGCGGGATTCCAGCGGGATTCCTCTCGTTCCTCACGCGGGCTTTCACCGCCCAAACCAAACAGGAGGGTCAGGGCTGGGTTCCCACGCTTCCCACGATCCCTTCCCATTGGTTTGGTGACGAGGGACGTCAAGGACGTGCCAGCGGTGGCCTCGTGGGGTGGCACTGGGGCCACGCCGCCTTCCCACAGGGGCTTCCTCCCCACCGCAGCACACGGATCTGGGGAGCCCTGGGATCCACACGTCCCCAGAGTCCCCCAGATCACCCACCCCATCATCAAACCAGCCCCACCTTGGGTCACACGCGAGGTTTCCCCAGATTTGGGGTCTCCAGCTCTGGTTTTGCTCCGATGATCCCCAAAAATCCATTTTCCTACAGCGGATGGGTTGGAGCTCCCCGTTCCCGAGCAGATCCCCCACCAAACCCCCACGTCCATCAAGGGATTTTCTCTGTGAGGCTTTCCAGTGGAGAAAATACCAATTTATGGGGGAAAAGCTAAGGAAGGATCCCGGGGACTGCACCGAGGCTTTTCCCAGCTTCCCGACCCGGAGACATCCCCTTTGTTTGGGAGGAGCAGAGCCCCCACCCAGCCGGAATCAGCCCCGTTTGGGGCAGTTTTTGTGTCCCCCCATCCCTGCCCGTGCTCCAGGAGGTCTGGGATGAGCAGGAAGGAGCTGGGAAGGACAAAATTGCGAGTCACTTCCAGCCTTCCACATCCCCCCTCCAGCTGGGAGGGACCTGAGCCCCGATTTCTCAGTTTACCTCCAACGTTTGCCCTGCGCTTTTCACGGAGCCGCTCGAAGCCCGGCTGAGAAGTTTCTCAGGGCCCCCTCCAACCCCTCCAGCGGTGCCAACCCTGTCCCTGTGCCACCCCACAGGTTCTAGGAACTCACCCCAGCCAGGCAGGGATGGCTGTGCAGCCTCCCCACCTCGCCCTGTGCTTTTTGGGCTCTGCCCAAGCCTCGGCCTGGCCGGGCCGCCGAGTGCCAGGGAATATTTGTGTGTCCCGACCCAAATGAATGGAGCTGCTGAGCCGAGGGCTGGAGCAGAACCCCTCAGGACAATCGCCCCCATTGATGGGGCTGCTGGAGAGGCTCCCACAGCAGAGCCCTCCCGCTCGGAGCCGTCCCTCCCGTGGGACGGGCACGGCCTCCTGCTGGGATCTTCCTGGGGAAAAGCCACTTTTCCCTGGAAAAACGGTGGGCAGGCTCTGCTGCCCGCTCAGGGAGGGCTGGAGTCTCCTTTGGGGCACCCACCATGGAGCTGGTTTGCCTCTCCTCTCTCCCCACCTCTCCATCTCCCCACCCTGGGCAGCCCGAAATTCCGGATGACACTGGGGGCAAAACCACTGGATGCTCCTGAGCTCATCAAGTGGGAAAGGAGAGGGCCCCAAGGCCACGTTGCTTTGGGAAAAGGGAATGCCCACGCAGGCACCGAGCTCTGGGCTCGGCTGGGTCCGGCCTGAGTGACCCAAAGCCACGCTGGCTCCGTGTCCCTTGGCTCCCCAGCGCTCTCCTTCGGCCGTGCCAAGCAAGGAGTGCAGCAGCTCCCGGCGCCGTGCTGGATTTGGGAAGGAGGAACCTCTTAAAGGGAGCAGACTCAATAGGGGCAGCCGCTGACAAGGGAGAAATACTAAAAAAACACAAAAAAACCCCAGAGATGTCGATTTTCCAGCTGCTCCCTGGCTCTTTGCTGCCCAGAACCACACTTTAAACATTATTTTATGATGCAAACAGGCAGAAACCTCCTGCTGGGAGCTTGTGGGACCAACCTGGAGAGGGAGAAACGGCCCAGGTGGACACCGGGCCTTGGAGCTCCTCGGAGGCTGAGCCAGGGCAAGGCCTGGCTTGGCTCTGGCTGCAAACCACAGCTCTGAGCCATTGCTGGTGCCCATCTGCATGGGAAAAAGCAAACACAGCCATGGCAAGGGCTGTGAAGGGCAGAAAACGATGCTGGAGAAGTTTTCCCGCTGGTTTGGCTTCTCCTGAGCGCTGGAAGCTGAGCTGGGCCTCAGCCAAGGCTTGGCCAGAGCCACCAGCAAGCACTCGGCCACCTCCAGCTGCTCCCACCCACGTTTGGGGGAACAAGGGAGAGGCTGTGCTGCTGCTGCAGCTTCGGAAAATCGGCAATAAAATGTCGATTGCTTGGTCAGAGCTTCTGGGTTTTTTTAAAAAAACCCTGAGTTTGACCGACACAAACCCTCCTGAACACACTCATCCCCCACTGGACAGTTTTGCTTTCTGCTGAGGACCCTAAAAAAAACTCAGGGTGGGCCAAGAATTGTGCTGGGTGCCCGACCTGAGAGGTGCCACGTGCCAAAAATGCAACTTCAGCCGTAGTTTTCCTTCTTTTCCTAAAGTTGTGCCGTGCTCGCCTGGAGCTGTCCTGGCAGCTTCAAAAAAAGGAAAGATCAACTGAATTTTGGGGCAGTTTTAAGCCTGTTTGGGCGACGATGGAGCTCCTAAAGGATGGAGTTCTAGGGCAGGATGGTCAGGGGGAAAGAGGGAAGCCCGTGGATGCGGTGGCTGGGAAAGCACGTGGAGGGATTGGGTGGAAAAGATTGACCCAAAGCTGCTGGGAACCCCTCGGAAATGGGAAAAGCTCTTCCCCATCTGCCCCGCTCACAGAGGGAGAGCTTCTCCTGCTCCAGCCCCCTTTGGAGGAAGATGGGTGGGATGGGAGAAGGTTTTTTCCAGCGCCCCTGAGCCAGATGTGCAGCAGCTGCTCGGCAGCCCTGGGACAGCCGCGTGTCACAGCTGCCCCAAAGAGCCCGGCCTGGAGCTCTGGCACTCCCGCTGCTACATCCCTGCAGCCCGTGCCCATCTCCAAAGGCTGGGACTCTCCAGCATGGAAAAACACGGAAAAACAACCCTAGAGAGCAGTGAGGTCACAGCACAGGGGTTCAACCCCCAGCGCTGCCAGCGCTGATCACCCCGCGATTGCCAGCACGTTCATTAACTGCAGCTCACCCTCCCGAGGAGGGCAATCAAAGCAAACAAAAGCGGGGACGGGTGGCACACCCTGCCATCGAGAGGTTTTCCCGGTGGTTAAACCCTGGCCCGGGGCCAGGAGAAGGGATTTAGGAGCTGAACTCTTCCGTGTTTCCCCGGACCCCCCCACTCCGGAGCCTGAAGTCAGATCTCGATCTGAACTTGGTGGCTTGGGCTCGGTTCAAGAATCACAAATTACCCCGGCTTATTATTATTATTAATAACAAAGTGTTATTTCACGCAGGAGCCCCGAGGCTCTTTGTGATCTGCACTCAGGGCTGGCAGCAGGGCTGGAGGCAGCTGCTGGGGTTTCCATTGTCTCCTGCAGCTCCCGGGCCCGAGCTCTGAGCTCCGGGATGGGGGTTTGGCCTCGGGGGATACTCAGTGGTCCATTGACACTCAAAGAGGTCAATGCAGGTAGGGAGTGCTCAAAGACGAGACATGAAGCAGCTGAAACCTCCTTCCATCAGCTCTTCCTTATCCCTCATCCCATCCCTCCTCCAGCCCTTCCTTATCCCTCATCCCATCCCATCCCTCCATCCCATCCTTCATCCCATCCCTCCTCCAGCCCTTCCTTATCCCTCATCCCATCCCATCCCTCCATCCCATCCTTCATCCCATCCCTCCGCTAGCCCTTCCTTATCCCCATTCCTTATCCCATTTTCCCCCTGAAAAGCCACCCCGGGGCACAGCAGGGCGCGGTCCCTTGGCCGGGCTCTGTTTGCACACCCAAAAAACGCCCAGGAAAGCTGATCCTGGGCTGAGATTTCCTCCTCTGTCCCGCAGAGGCACGGGACAGCAAAAACCCTCCCCCAGAGCACAGCCGGGGTGCTCCCCCCTTGTGCAAAGGGGATTAAAAACCACGATCCCGCGGGACCAACGAGGACACTTTTCCTGCTCCTTTCCAGCTCTCCCTCCCCTTTTTCATTCCAACCTCTGCAAAAACGCTCCTGGTTTGACAGCCTGGGAGGATTTCCACACTCTCCCCCCCTTCCCTGGGTGCCAGCGGGGTGAGGAGGGAGCCAGAGCTGCCCTCTGCTCCCACGGGAATCCTCCCCGGTGCCCCCCCGCGTCCCGCAGGGCGCTGTTTGGTTTGGATGCCACACCGGCCCCGGGCTGACTCAAAGTGACCTTTCCTGTTTTCCGAGTCAAGGCCTCGGATCAGGCACAAGATGTTGGAATTTAATCCCCTTCAGGAGCTGACGGGAGCTGCTGGGTCGGGGACAGGGATCGGGTGGGAGCCTCGTTGTCTCAGCTGGACGAGGACCCCTCGTGCTCCCCTAAAAACCCTTCCCAGATCTTTTCCTGCTGCCAAGGGAGGTCCCAGGGACACCCGGCAGTGCCAGCCCCACCCCGGGGGCAGCTGAGGGCATCCTCCAGGGTCACATGCCGAGGTTAATGCCGAGGGTTGCTCAGCCTGCCTGGGAGGGAAACGTCGATTCCCCCGAAGCACCAGCACCAGGCTGGGAGTCATGGGACAGAGCTCTCCCAGCCCAACCCACCAGATCCCCCAAAACAACCCCAAAACAGCCAAAATTTGCCCGGAGAGCCTTCCCAGAAGGGTTCTTCCCACATGAGGACGCTCCGTGGTCACCCCGTTGTCCTCGTGGCTCTTCCTCTCCCAAAGCTGCCAGACCTGTAGGACTGGATTTGATTCTCTTTGGGGGATTTCTATTTGGTTTTTGTTTTTTTTTCTTCTCTCCCGTCCTCAAATCCATCCCTCCTGCCCCAGTCACACCGAAAAAATGTGGGTGTTGCTGTGCAGTTTCGGGTCACTGGGGAGAACTCGGATTTGTCACCTCTTTGGGGGGTTGTTCAGGCTGGGACCTCTTGGAAACGACTCGGTTTGGACACCAAACCTGGATTATTTGATCCCAAAAGATAAAATACCTGATTCTGGCCAGCCTTCGAGCCAGCTGAGGACGAATGATAAGGGGGCAGATAAGGAAAGAATTAAATGAAAGCCCACGAGGAGCTGTGTGTGCAGTGGGAAAGGGGATCCTGCTTTCCTGTGGATAATCCTCGGGGCCTGGGGATTCTCTGGGGTCTGGGGTAGGGGGAGTGCACGTGGCCATTCTTCTTCTCAGCAGGGTTTAACCAAATCTCCACGAATTACCAAGAAAAAGGATCCCTTCAGCATCCTCTGCGTCGAATTCGGCTGGAATTGGAGCAGGAGGGCACAGGGCAGGGAGGAGGGGACACAGACCCGTCCCACACGGATCCGTCCCACACGGATCCAAACCCATCCCCAAACCCTGTCTGGACGGAGCTCGGGCACACAAAAAGGACGCTCAGAAGCCTCCGAGATTTCCCAAACCAACCCGAACTGTTCTCTGAAGAGCAAACACTCCCCTGTGCCAGGCCCCGGGGCTGGGGGCAGGAGGACGATCCCATCCCAGGGCTGGCAGAGCCGGGAGCCGATCCCAAAATCCTCCTTTGTTTCTCAACTTCACTTTTTCTCTGCCGGGGTTTTTTTTTTTCCCTCTTTTTCTCCTCTTTTCCCATCCCGGCAGGTAACAATGCCTCCTTTCAGGCCCTGCCAAAGCCCTGCTCGAGCCCTCTCCGATAAGAGCCGGCAGCACAGGGGAGCCGCCGTCGATATTCGGGTGAATTTTAACCACCCGAGCGCAGCCCGGGGGGGATCCCACGGGCACCTGGGCTGGGTTTAAAAGCGCCACTTCCCAACTCCTCTCCCTGCCCACATCCCCCCCGAATTCCCGGTTAATCTCCCTCTCTCCAGCGGCTGCAAAGACAGCGCTTAGAGCCGGGACTAAGCCTCGCTCCGCGCCCAGGTACGTTCCCCCGACGCTGTTTTTAAAATCTCCCCCTTAAGCCCGGCTTTGTCTCGGAGGAGCGGGCCCAGCAGAGCTCGCCACCCGGATTTCTCAAGCGCGGCTTTGGGAATTCGGTGTGAAAAAACAAACGGAGCGACGTCAAAGCGGGGATTTCCTCCGTCCCCCGGGGATTTCGGGAATTTTCCTGGGAGGCAGCACCTGTTTTCCTGCTGCTCTTCGCGGTTCGGAATGGGTTTGGATGCTGTGGACGGATAAAGAGCGGCTGGAAATGGAACTCCACGCCAAGGCACACTGACAGCCTGCGGAGCCGGATTCAGAATCGGCTTTTTCCTCCCGAAAATTCCCTGAGAATTCAAAAGTCAGGAGGTCGGAGACTTTCTGGGATATTATTCAGAGCCAGCAAACATTTCTTGGGGGAAAAAAAAAACCCCAAAACTGGGAGCTGGAGGGTGTTATGCTCAGAATAAACTTTCCCCACTTAGCAGCAGGATGAGTTTTTCACCAATAAAAAACCCCCAAAAACCTGATTTTTGCCAAGCTAAATGGTAAGAGCGCGTTTCTGATCCATCACAGGGACAGAGACAGACCCAGAAAATCCAGCCCTCTTCATTTTGGGGTTTTTTATCTTCCTCTCCCTTAATTTTAACACCATGAGTGGTTTTTTTTCTCATCTCACCATAACCTGTTCCTGATTTTTGGCCCCTCCAGCGCAGGAAAATGGAATAAATGATGCCCCTCTGCAAGGTGTCATTGTAAAACTGAAAGGAAATAAATAAATTAATTAAAGAGCAGCTCTGTTGATGAATTTTGCAGCGATTTAGAGAGGAATTAAAGCAGCTCCTCTCGCTGCCCTGGCGGCTCCCGGGCTTGTCCTGCCCCTCGGAGGCTCCAGGTTGGGCTGGAGCTCCATGAAATCCGCTGAAATCCCATTTTGGTGCCTCCTGAACCAGCTTCAGGGTCCTCACCCCCTGCCACATCCAGCAGCAGAGGCAAAAACGCCCCGAAATCCCCAAATTTTGAGCGGAGCGAGCCCAGAGCGTGGCACCCGCCCCGGGAAACTCCTGTGGTTATCAGGAGAGGGCAAAAACCGGGGAGCTCCGTGAGGATCTCAGGGACCTTCTGACCCTCAGTGCCAGCAATGCCACCCGGCTGCCACCCCAAAATTACCTCAGAAAGGCTTTTCCCGTGGAAAAGGGGCTCGGGAGCCGCTTGGTGCCCGGGCAGAGCAGGAAATGATGCCCCACACTCGGCACAGCTGGGGAAGGCTCAGCACCCACTGCCAGGGTCACGTCCTGTCCCCAGTGGGGGGAGAGACGTGGCCACGTCCAGCAGCAGAGGCAGAAATCCCCCCCAAAATCCCCCCAAAAATCTCCCCAAAATAAAAATAAAA
>VZRR01008590.1:1142-50635 GCA_013398015.1 Oreocharis arfaki
CCCCCGCTTTTAAAAGTCTTCCTTTAGTAATAAAAAATGAGCCCTGATCACTCCTTGCCAAGTGCTCCCAGCCTGACCTGACCGCCAAAGGCCATCCCTGCTGGAGCGGCCCCAGCCTGTTTTGCAGCCTCCCTGCCTCGGAAAGGAACCTCAGGTTTTCACAGCCTATGGCTGGCATTTAGCGCCGATTTCAGACGGAAGCTGACCACTTCTAAGGTCCTCTAAAACAAACACCTCCCAGAAAAAGAAAAAAAAAAAGAAGTTCCCTTCCTAGCTCAGACTCCTGCCTGTAGTCAACTGCTTTGTTAGGAGCGGAGGAGAAAGGCACTGGCAGGGTGAGACTCGTCCTGCATTATACACGCACACTCCTGTCCAGGAGTACAGGAGGAGCTTTCAAACCTAACCCAGGCAACATTGTGCTCGTTGCTCTGATCTCATTTGGGAAAATAACGCTGTTTGTTAGACAGTATTTTCGAGAGTACTGGGCCATATGGACAAGCCTCTATAAACAGCATACATCCCCTGAACCACTGCACCAGTACTTGCAAATGTGGAAGATGGCCTTTCACACTTAATCTACACACAAGCAGACCACCACAAGTTGCTGCCCAGTTCTCCTCTCGGTTTACTGCCTGGTGAAGAAAAGAGCCAAAAGTCAGAAAGCACCTTGATGCAGGTAAAGGCCACATTGCCACTCCATCTGCAATTTTTTATTTCTCTTTTTATGACAGCTGCACTGAGAATATAATTCTATAGCCAAATTACAAACCAACATATTTTTCTACCTGTCCATCTATCTGTCTACAAATACACACCCGTAATCAGCGAGACCTGCCGTTGCCATCCAACATACTTTTCTCAGCACTCCCCCACCTGCCCTTATTTCTGTTTGCTGAAGAGCATGCAAACAAACGCCATCCAAACCAGAGCTATGCCTGCAGCAGGAGACGTAAATCCCCGGATCGAGTGGAAAGTTTGCTGTGGAAGTTTGCAAGCTGCTTACAGCGAGCCTCTGCAAGGGACCCTGTCTGCACCACACCACTTTGCCCATAACTCACCGAGTTACTCTCCCAGAGGTCCCACAGCAGGAATGAACTTGCAGCGCTTCTAAATACTGGAGCACTAAAAAAATCAGGCTCATTACCTGGACACATGGCTTCTCATTACTTCATTGCTTCAGATGCCAGATCCCTTGATGCTGCAGATCGGCTCAAAAATTTGAAGTACTCCTTCATTTTTTTCCCCTTTTCCCTTTTTCTTTCTTTTGTTCATTCTTAAAAAACCCCCAAAAAACAAACAAAAAAAAGGATGCTTGACTAAAGTTAGCTTAAATTTGTTAAGAATAAAACCGGCATAAATGTTTATTTCGACTTCCTAGTGCGGCAGTGTACTGAAGCCCAGCCCGCCCAAGCCTCTTTAGCAATGGAGTGGTTTATTTAATTTGTCAGTATAATAGAAGCAGCTGAGTGAGAGACAGAGAATGCAGTGTGGTATAAAAGAAACAAAGGCTAAAAGTACCACTATTTTGATTCCCTTTTTAAAATTACTTCCAAAGTGTGGTATCTATTGTGAAGAATAATGCTGAACAAAGCACAGTGTCTTGGCAATATTCACAGAGCTCATTCACAGAGCCAGTTCTGTCTGTACATTCAGAGGTAGAATACACTTATAAATGATGCATTGGAAGGACTATAGTTCCTATTGTATTCCCAGTGTAAACAAAAAGACAGACAGAAGCTGAATGGCATATGGGCAGCAGGGCCACACTTTATTCAACCATTCCAGCACCATTGTGAAGGTAAAATGGAATGGGAGTTCTCTCTTCAAATCCCGTGAACACATTTTGGGTTAGGCTAACAATTTATATATATAAAACACAGATCTGGTTGTGATTTTGTATACTTCTGTGGAAAAGTGATCTTTAAAGCAATCTAAACTAGGGATTGCTGTCAAGTTTTGGAGGTCATTCCCAATAGGATTATGCAGCCTCTGGAGAAGACTGTCTGAAAGAGGGTCTGTGTGATTGCTGTGAAGGTGGGCACTTGATGCATAGAGTCAAAATGGCCTAAAACAGCAGTAGCAAAAGCTGACAAGGAGGCTGAGAAGCTCGGAATTTGACCAATGCAGAAAAAGATATGCTATTGGAAGGGACAGTCTTTGTATGGACTAGAGTCTACCCTTCTTTTCCCACCATTGCTCCTTGTTCGTTTGCCAGCAAAGACCGTCTGATCCTGCAAAAGGAGACTGGAAATTGGAGACTTGGCTAGATGAGCGTAAATCGTCTTTACTAAGTCAGGCGTTGTCCCTGCTGAACAGTTTATGGTCAGAGAAAGCCTCTTCACTGTGTTTGAGGGGAAGAAAAAAACACTCCTATGGAGGAATTAAAATCACATGTGTCCTTTCTGCTGTCGCTGTGTCAGTTGATGCTGGGAAGTTTTATAATCACTAGCTCCTCTCCTTCTCTTTATATTTTCTGCTGTCACATAAAGGCTCACGTGCTGAAACTCTACTCACAGGATTCAATCTTTCCGATTCATGCAGGCGTGCCTGTGTCTGTGTGATACAGCGTATCTGCTGCTCATCACACTCCTTGGTTGCATTTGGAGGGATTTGTGTGAGTAGGGCAAAGGGACCAGTCTGCCTTTTCCTGTGGGTTTTTTTGCTTTGTTTTTTGGTTGTTGCTTTTTTTTTGTGTGTGTGTGTGTTGGTCCTGTTGCATTTGCTCGTTGGTCACCATGGGTGATCACTGACTGAGTTGCAGCAACCAGATTAGGAATTGCATGTTTGGTTTTGTCTGATGGCTGTTTTGTGCTCAGTACAGCTGGGGCCAGGCAGGATTTCACACCTGTTTGATGTCACTGGTGAACAGTGTCCTTTGGGAGCTGAGGGAGGGTTCCAGTTGGTATGGGAGCCATCTGAAGATGAGCCTGCTTGACCTGTTCTGGTATTTAAAAGCCTGGCAGAATGTGCTTTCTTATGATGTGATAGAGATTTTGCAAGTTTCTGCCTTAGATAAGTCACTATCTTATCAAGTTCTAACATGATCGTATAAATACAAGAAGGCTCCAGATGAGGATTACTCAGCTTGATCCCTAAAGCTGAATGCAAGCCTCTCTTTATGAGTATTTATAGTCTTTAATTAATACTGAATCTGGAAAGTCTGTGTCCCTGAGCACTTCCCTAGATTCTTTGATTCTATTCACAAGAAAATAGTACTTGGATTAAAGTATGTTTGATGTTTTCAGGAAAAACCCCCAACAAATACTATGTTTTCAGTGAGAGCTGCTGCCTGCCAGAACTGATGCCAAGAAACCCAAAATATTTTAGTGACTGTATTTAGATGTCAGCCTTGATTACAGATATTTGTGTCCTCCCACGAGGGTTTTTCTCCATGAGGATCAGGTTAGTAACAGTTGGAGCTGTTAGGAGGAGTTTGCAGCTGATGTAGTACCATGGTCAGAGCTTGATCTGAAGTCTGTCAATGCATTTCATGAACTCCCTTGCACAGCACCAGGTCCTGGGGAGAGCCCTAGGCAGAATAGGTAGTGGCATTGCAGATGGCTGAAGGAGTGGGAAAAAAACAAAGGCTGTGCGAAAAAAAAAAAAAAAGAAAATGGGTGAGTGATGAAAAAAAAAGAGCTTGGAACTTGAAGAAGACCTGGACAGACTCACTACCATTCAGAAGGTATGTTCTCTTGTCAGCTTGACAGAAATTACATTATTTTGTGCTGTAAATTGGAGATGCAGATGGACACATTTTTCCCATTAGAAATCTACTTTAAATGACATTTAAAAGCACAGGGAGATGACATGCACATGGAAATTCACAGTTCTTTGAGTGTTCTTTGCTCAGTGTCTCAGGTAGGCAGACATACTTTCATTCCTGAGTGTTGTGGTTTGACACAAGTTGGCAACTAATTACCTTCCAGCCTCTTGTTTACTACCCCCCACCCTGCAGTGAGATGGGAAGGAGAATTGGAACAAACGCGAAACCAATGGGTTGAGATGAGAACAGCTTAAAATTTGAAAAGAAGTAAAGTACACTACAATTAGTATTACTACTAACTCTAATGAAAAGATAAAAAGAGAGAGGAATAGAACTCAAGACAAACAAGTGATGCACAGTACAATTGCTCACAACCCACTGACTGATGTCAGCCTGTTCCCAACCAGTGATCAGTGGCTCCCAGCCAACCTGCCCCAGTTTATGTACTGAGCATGACATTCTTTGGTATGGAAAATCCTTTTGGTCAGTTCAGGTTGGCTGTCATGGCTATGCTCCCTCCTGGCTTCTTGAGCAGCTCCTCAGTGGCAGAGCACAGGAAACTGAAAACTACTTAGCAACAACCACAACATCAGCATGTTACCAACATTATTCTTGTGCTGAATCCAAAACACAGCACTGTACCAGATACTAGGAAGAAAATTGACTCCATCCCATCTGAAACCAGGACACTGAGAGATTATTAAAGATGAACCGTTGCCAAATGGACACCACAAAGCAGGGGCCAAAAAGCTATTGCTGAAAACATGGCTGTGTCATTAGAGGTCATAGAATTTGGACTGGTAATACAGACTTGTCAGACAGTCACAATCGGTGATGAAAAGTTGAATTTGAAAATAAGACAGCCTTTTCCGGTATTTTCCAAATCAATAAGACTCCGATACCCCTAGATATTTCAGAAAAGGCTGCTGAGTCTTCACATAGAAGGGGCTGCTGCACGTTTCTGCACACTAGAAGGAATAAGTATGAGCTAAGTATCTATATAGATATGTTATTTTTATTTGGCATGTTGGTATATATTGTTTCTGTGGCTATGCTATGAAAATGAAAAGTAATCTCTTTTTCAGTCTCTCATATTACGACTGCAGGATTCCAGTGCAGATATTGTAATCATTATTATAGCTTAAAGTATTAGAAGTAAAGATGAAGCCAACTCACAATATCTAGAAATTGTCAGTGGGAACAAGGTATTATTATTTAGTGTTCTGGAAAGAACAAAATTTTGTGCTGTTTATTTTGGACCACCAAAGCTTCCTGTTAAGGTAATAAGGAATTATCTATAACCTGATACAGAGAAAAGAAAAAGTCTAATCAGCTACTATATCACTACCATTCAATGTGTTCTGAAAGACAACATTCTTTTTATGACTTTCTAGCACTTAAATTCTTCAAGAGCTGAGTGAAAACCCATAGCAGTTGGTCTTTTAGGAAGAAAAAAAATGTGCTGAGAACAGGCAATAGATTCTAGATGCTGAATTTCAGTGACTGCCCTAGAACACTGCACATCTTATTAGGGTACTGGTGGAAATGTAATGTTTAGAGAAAATATTAGAGAAAGACATTTCATGGTTAAGATTTTAATGCCATATAGGTAACATGGTTCTTAGGAATGTGTTTGTCAGGGAACAGAAACAGAAACCTCTACTCTGTAGGTCCTATTAAAACCAAAATAATTGAATTCAAATTTCAGCTACTTTCTATCCACAAAAAGACCAAGAAAAATTTAGAGAAATAATTTTTTGGAGAAATTGCATGGGGAGTACTTTTAAATTACAAATACATTCAAGAAAATTATAAGATGATTGAAAATAATTCATTAATAGATAAAGACTGAAATAATTTAATACATTATTCATGATATATTATTCTCTCAGCTCCCTGGTTGATGACCTTCTGGTTATGGTTTTTTTACAGTGCTAGTGGAAGCTATTCTTTATAAATGAATATCCAGAATTCCTGACATAGCTAAAATAATAAAATGTCGACATCATTGTACAGAAAAAACATGTTTTATCTTTTGCCAGTGATTATAAAACTTCTTGCATCATGTCAAATTGGTATTATTTCTGATTTATATCAGTGTAACTAAGATTAGAAAAGTGTCTTTTCACCTCAGAGGCGATACAGCTTCCACTTGTTTTCCTTTGTAAATGTGTACTTTATGAACAATTCCCTCAAACACTGTTCTAAATAAGCATTTAATGGTCTAATGGCTTTTCATTCTGTATAGTTCTTATCAGCACACAAGTGAAGACACTATGCATACTGAGCAAACAAATAGTTTCAGGAGGAGTGGTTGGGTGAAAGCCTGGCTTCCCATTGGTTCCTATCCTACATTCCTACAGCAACATGCTATAAGGACTCTGCTTCTTCCGGTGTCCTGTGACTTCCCCTCCCCAGCAGCCTGAGCCCCTCCCCAGCTCCTCAAGGGATCTCCTTCCCCATATCCGCAGGCAGTCATTCCCCACTGACTCACTTTTGCTATATTTTGGCCTCCCTCCAGCATTTCTTACAATGCCACACAATGTCCCAGATTTTTTAAGGTCCCTGATAAGCCGTCTACAGTTCACGAATTTCCTCAGTTCCCTCTTCTGCCTCCAACTGCCAGCTGAAGAAGAGGCAGCATGTCTTGTGGGTGATTTTGTGCTGCATCTGTGCTTATTAACTTCACGGTGTTTATTTACTGCTTTCTGAAGAGAGAACATCTGTGCATATACTGCAATCTTCTATCATTGGTGGGTAGGGATTGATTTGGATTTCTTGCCTCTTCGTAGTGGCTGCTTTCCTTGAAACAAGAAAAATTAGATATCATCTCCGAGACACTCTTGGTTAGACTTGGCAAAAGCTAGTAAAGATGAAAGGGAGATGGATATTTGAAGAGCAGAAATGCATAAAGCTGCTCATTTTAGGAATTCAGGCTAAAATACGCTTAAGAGGTAGAGAGCATTTGAGGCTGTTATCAACTTTTATCCATTTGTTTCTCACCTCATTTCAACTCTGTCTTTACCATTTTTTGACCTCCAGTAAAACAGAAGAATAGAAAAAGCAAATTGTGATGTTTTTATTGGCCAGTCGTCTATCCTTCACTGGACTGCTTGGTAAATGGACATATGCCATTCAATTTTTAATTTTCTTTGTTTTAATCTCTTCTCTCTCCCCTAATTCACTTCTGTCTGCCTCTGTTTTATACAGGTTTTTTTATAGTGTTCTTTTCTTCTTTCCTAACTATGTTATATTAAAGCATCTCTGTTCTAATCCTCTCTATTGCTGCCTCAATTCACCCTTCCTTTATTACAGAATGTGGATTCTTGTACTTTTATACAATAAGTAGCTGTTACCTTACTTTCATTTTATATCCTTGCAAAGCATTTTTCTATTTTAACCATCTATCTTCTCCCTCTGCTCCATTTTTTTCTCCATTTTTTTATTCCTTTCCCTTATCCTTTAGTTTTCTGCATTCTTTCCTCGTCATCCAAGCCTCATTTCCTGTAGTAAAAACCTGACAGGTAAAATATTATTGCTACCTTGTATGCTCTATTTGATAGATTCTTGTTTGAAAGAACATTATGTTTGTTTCCAAAATGTCTGAATGTTACCAGCTGCTGAACTAACATGAGCAAGTTTTCAAAGCTCTCTCTTCCACAAGAAGATTGATTCCTTACTTCCTGCAATGCAAAATTAAAGCAAATTAATAACTGTAAAATTAAACTGATGATTAAAACATTTTTCACTTACAAGATGCTTTTCTCCCAGGTATTTTGTGTAGATGGGTGAAAGTAAGTGCTACAAGTATTACCTTTCTTGACATGAAAACTCAGATTGTGTAAGAGTCTAGCAGGAGGGAATTTTCTGTCCTAAATTCCTATTCTGTGTTTGACCCCACACAGGTCTTAAAAAGAAGCCAAATCTGCCACAGGTAGCAGCTCCTTAGCCTGATGTACTTCTGTGTCATTTTACTGGTTTTACATTCAGCTATAGGCAAGTTAAAGATGTGGTCTTATGGGAGATGTCTCTATACCTGATATTTGGAGTTCCAGTCATTTCTAGACAGATTGGACTTGTACAGATTGTCCTTCAGTGTCTGAGGGCAGAGGGTAGATATTTACATCTATGTGTTTGACCATGCATTTGCAGGTTTTTTCCATTGATTCCTTTGCTTTTTATGTTAGTTGTCTTTTCTAGAATGAGAATTTTCTCTCTTACACACCACCTGCTCTGGTGCTACAATAGCAGAAAATCCGAGGTAAAAATGCTAACAGATGTTTTCATGGGAAAACAGACCAGTTGTATAATTCCCCATCTCCTTAAACTACATTTAGTTTGGGAAAAAATGATCACTTTGCAGCATTAGAAATATTAAATTGTTAAATACAATCCCAAAGGAATCTGTTGCGGCAAAACCCATCAGTCTTTCACTGGGCAAATGGGATGGTGGGTTGCACTTCCCTGAGGCTGTAATAGATGGTAATAGTTGAAGAAAGAAAGGCAGCAGAGAAATTCTTCCTTGATACAGAAGCCAGCTTGATCCTAATGCATCTAAGGATTTGACTGCAATTAATCAGTGTATACACTGAAGCAGCAATGTAATGTTGATGGTTTTAGCAAGGCTACCACTCATTATGCTGAGACTGTGCATACAGTTTAAGGTCTGCTGTGGTGCATTTAGAGTGGAGTCTTGCAGAGAAAACACAGTTTGGTTTCCATGGTCTGCCTTGTCTCATCTTTGCACAGTAAAGAAAGGAAGCAGCAAGCATCCCTTTCAAATCATGGGTATGTTTTGTGGACATACATTGGTTTTCCCCTTATGTGCGTAAAAGAAAGTCATTCCTTCAAGTTGTGGGGTTTCAAACTCTGCTATGTATGCTACTTGGAATTCCCTCTATAAGACTGTGGTACGTGCTAGAGATAGACCTTCTCGCTTTAAAAATTTGCAGGGTTCCCTGAGTCATTTCTATCCTTTCTTGCACACCCCTTGGCACCTGCCTCTAGTGGCTATTTGTCAAGAATAGCAAAGGTCAAGAGTTCGTGTAAAGGTGGGCTATGAAGTAGTGATTTTGATGTGTAAAGAGCAGTGGACCAATCACCCAGAATACTCACTTGGTGCTATCTAGCACCATGGACTTGCTGCAATTCTCTCCCTTTCTGCAGCCCTGCTGGCAGTGACTGAAGATTATTTTGCACAGATTATCCAGGAGAAGCACAAGAACCATTATTTCTGTTGTATTATCTTAAAGCTAGAGTTTGAAAAGAAAAAGCCTGTAATAGTGCCAATTACTAAGCAACAGTGCTTCAATATACAAGTGGCTGTGGTTGGTGGAGAAGTGAATTTTAAAAATCAGGGGCAAGTG
Source organism: Oreocharis arfaki (assembly GCA_013398015.1). Classification (NCBI taxonomy): domain Eukaryota; kingdom Metazoa; phylum Chordata; class Aves; order Passeriformes; family Paramythiidae; genus Oreocharis; species Oreocharis arfaki. Next base: position 10,275 of record VZRR01008590.1, read on the forward strand.
ATGGCAATAAAAGACTTTGAAAAAAAAAGGTTTAAAATTGCTTTTTTCTTCTAGAATGTATTTTATTAAGTTTACCTTTGCTATTAGAGTCATTGATTAGAAGCATCATTTATTTTAAAGCGAGAAAGAGCTGTTGCAGTCAGGTGTTATGACTACTGGTGCAACATAGGAGGTAGGCTTTGTAGAATAAGTTTTATTTGATGTGAACGATGATATTTCATGAAGTGTTGGGTCTCAAGTAAAAATATCCAGCAACAGAGAATCAGCCATAGCTATAGATTGTTTGAGGGATTAGCCATGTTTACTGTTGAGGACAAATGTGCTGTTCCTAAACTATTTGTTACCCTTTAACTTTGTACCCTGGTATTCTAGTTGGAAAAGTTCTCCATTAGCATATTTTATCTCCTTGTGTTTATACTTTTAAACTGCTATCAAGTCACTTCTTAATCTTCTTTTTTCAGTTAAACTAGTTGAATTTCTCATATTCTAAATCATGTTTTGAAGTTTTAAAACATTCTTGTAGTTCATTAAATTCCCTCTAACTTGTTTTCCTTTTTCTTGAATTGAGGATGTGACAACCAAGCAGAGAATATGAAATGCAATCCAGCAGTCTTGCTTTCTACTCTCATTTCTTTATGAATGGAAGGTATGTACTAGTACTTTACTTTAGTAGTGGACTGAGAGTTTCTCTTCAATTTGCTACCCATCCTGACCCTTAAGTCTTTTCCAGGATAGTTTTTCGAAGTATGGAGGATTCTAATCTTCAAATGATCTTCCAGCTCTATCTTTTGGAAGAACTGTCATTTGCTACTAACCCATTTTCATCTTCAGGGCAGATTTTTTTACAATTTTCAGACATCCACTAGTTTTATGCTGCCATGAATTGTCCTGTCCAGATTATGTTGTAAAAGAATCCTGCTACTTGAAAGACTTCAAAAAGTGTCATTCATGTTTGATGCATTGTCTTGAACTTTGAGAAAGAACATGCACTCACTGTGAAACATATTAAGAAAGCATTTAACTGAGAGTTGAGTATCTTTAATGAGGGATTGGCCAACAGTTTGTGGCTTCTGTGATGTGTAGTCATCCTTTTTAATGACTCCTTGTCCATAAAAGCTATCAGTTTTCTGACAGTTTCTAGCCCTTCTGCTCATATGTAAAAGCTCAAGACCTTCCAAGGCACTTTTCCTCTCTGTTCTTCAGAGTCTAAAGAATAATTTCCCCAAAGATCTATTTCATAACTCACCCCTTCTTCACACTTTGTTTTTGTTTCTAGCTGTTCCCCATTCCTTTTGTCTTCTGTTCCAGTCCCCAGAAGAACTTCCTCTCCTCACTTCCTTTCTTAGTCTGATAGCATCGTGGTCTGGAGGAAGGCTGAGTTGAGAGGTTACAGAGTCAAGGAATGGAAGTAGGACAGCGTGGAGAGATGCTCTTCTGGAACCCGCTGAAGTGACTTATACCTTCAGCACTCTCAACTGCTTGTCACTGCCAGCTGGAATGCAGCTCAGGAGAAGAGCTCAGTGGATGTTCCTGCCCTGCCTCAGGCAAAGACAATAAAGTAAGCTCTAGTCACAGCTCGCACTGTCTAGTGTCTCAGTTTGCCTGGGATTGGGGTGCACAAATATTACTTGATTTCACTGTGTCATCTCTGGTGCTGGTGTGGAAACAAAAGTTTGGGGATGGCAATTTCTGAAACTGGTGTAGCTGCTGGCAAAGTGCAACTGCATGAATTTGGTCAATCGGAACTGGTTTACATACCATACCTTAGCAATTAAGCCTGTATGTCTGTGTGTGAATGTTTCCTTACTGGCTTAAAAGTATTTGTACTTGTGGTCTAGTTTGGAGTTAAATATATATATTCAGCTAATAAAAATTTGGTTAAGCTCTAGTGTATTCTCAAACTGAATTGCTGTATTTGGTATAAACTCCTACAGCATTGTAAATAAATGAAGAAAGAGAAAGTAACAAAGAGATTAAATGAATGAAAGTATGAATGAGGGAATGAAATGAAGATAACTTTTCCAATTTAACAAAGCAATTGATTTAAAATTCATAAGGTAAAATGTGTGCTGTTCTTGTAATTATAGATTATGTACCAATTTAATCAATAAGGTTGATCACAAATTGCCTTTGAAGGAAGGACTTAAGACTGTGTGTGAATGCATGCTTACCTTCAAGCATACCAGCATTGTTGTTGCTTGAGTGCTTACATTAGGCATATTCTTATATGCTGGAACACAGCTGCAGCATGCGGCACTGAGTCTAGTTACAACCTGATGCTGCTATAACTTTATGTTGTCCTCATCTTAATACAGTGTGATAAAATAGTAGAGAGGTTATTAGTCTCAATAATATGGCCCAAAGAATTTTAATAAAATAAAATTTTTATACTTTCAAGGCAAATGAAGTTAAATTGATTGTTTAAAGAACATCTGATGGGATTCTTGTATTTGTAAAAAATAACTGATATAAAATATTTTAAATTCTTTGTATTTTTAAGGCAAGAAGGAATTCTTACTCCATAGATGAAGCAGCAGATGATTTAGCCAGAATGCAAACCAACCGAAATTACCACAGAGGACAGGAACCCAAATAATCAAATTGTCAAATAAACAAAAGTAAAGAGCTAAAAGCATGAGGTTACTATAAGCTATTTTCTATAATAACCCTCCCACTCCTTGAAAGAAGAGAGAAAAATCACTAGTCTCTTTATAGAGTACATCAAATCTCATTTTGTTCTAATGTGTTAAAGTGCACACTGAAAAAGGCAGAGTTGACTCCTGGGGAAATAATGTTAAATCAGTTCAGAAAAACGAAGTTTGGAAAAAGACTTTCATTTTCCTTTTAGTATTGCAACAAATGTATTCATCTGCCTAGATAATCTGGCATTTTAAATAACTTCACTCTTAAGCTCTGTCAATTTGATCTCCCAAGGTTAATTGATTATTTCTACAACAGTCTTGCCAGAAAAGATCAGAGCTCTTATATCTTTCCATTAATCCTTGCTGTTCAGGGAGAAGGGTGCAAAATGAGAGTGCTATGATTGGCTTAAATCTTTGCAGGTCTCTTATTTCCCCCCCAAAAGTTGTATCATGTCTGATTAGTTTCACATCATGGCACTCCATTTCATTAGTTCACTGACATGGCATTTCAAGTATGGTTCTAATGATGGGAACAGCAAATCTACTGTCGAGCATCCATTGCTGGTTACCACCCAAGAGCCCTAACCCCTATTAAAAAGGATGCTTGAGTCAAGGGTAGGAAAGGAACAGTGAAAAATTGAACTGATTTACTGGGAGAAGAGGCAAAAAGTTTTGAAACATCACTCTCCTAAAATTGACATTCAGCATTTTGCTGCGGTAAACAACCATCAGCATGCCACACAGCCTCTCCAGGCTTTTCCAGAAGAGACAAGCTTTATCAGCAATTGCTGTCGCAGTCCTTCTTTGCGGTGGCATAGGCAACACAATGGGGGATTAACCCTCACGCAAGGCAGTGTGACAACTCATCAGTTGAAAAACAGAACCTGGTCAACGGCAGCTTTTAAATCAGCATTAAAACCGCTGGCATAGAGAATCCCTTAAAAAAAACTAGACAAAAGCCCTGCTGTGGTTTGTGGGGAACCCTCATTTATTTGAAATGATGGCAAATTGTGTTTTCCTGTCTGGAAACAAAAATATTTCCAGCCCGTCAAAAGGCTGGAAATAAGCAGAAGACAGAGATTCTGGTCTGTTATCAGCCCCTTCTGTTTTTCACCTCTCCTCTCTCCTTCCTTTAAATTTGTCTGGCAGCTACACCTATTAGCAGTTTCCCCTTCCTTTTGTTTTGAATGTAAAGGAAAATCTGACTGGTTTAAAGAGATGTTGGTTTAAGACACACTTAGCAGTGGAGGTAAAAGTCTCTGTCAGTGGCACTCTTGTGAATGAAAATTGCAATGGGTAAAACTGCCAGTCTGTAGGTAGGCAGAATTTGGCCCTTTGAGGATGTGGGAAGGCTGGCAAGGTGTGCCATGTTCTCAGCTCCTCTTCATTTTCAGGTAAAATCACTACTGTCCTTAAATCTGAAAAAAGGGGTCACAGCTGTATTTAAGTAATCCTGGAGGTGTCACAATCAGTAGGATTTTATCAGGTTTAGTGTATTAAATGATACAATGAAATACTAATGACCGTCTTCCTTTGGTTTCACTTAGATCAGCAACAGTAAAGTCGTTTAAAAAGATCCAGGGCACCAAAATTAAAACGTGTAAATTAAACACATGTGAAGTGCACAATATGTGGCAAATTAGTACAGAAAATACTGAGAAATGTGCATCTTCAGGGTTTGCCTGCACACCATGATGTGACAGGTATTATTGCCCTTTGTACAATTATTTAAACCCTGTAGGAATTCCCAGTGTCAGGGTATGTCAGCATACTGTTATTAGACAAGTTTAATTAGGATCTACCCTGCTGCTCCTAACAAGTATTTAATTAACTTCTAGGCAGGGTAATTAGCTTTAGATTGTGGCTGATTTTCTGCCTCACCTTCTGTTGACACTTGGCCTACTGTAAGGCAGCTTGCTTTCCTGACAGTGTAATGGATAGTAGCTTTGGGAAGACTAATATCAAGGCTGACTAGTCTAATAAAAAAAAAAAAAAGATGAAAAGACAAAATAATGACTACCAGGTCAGGGTCCAGAGGAATATAAAAAAGCCACTCACCACACAAGCAGACAGGAGAGCTTGGTAAAGGGAAAGAAGCAATCTGACTTCAAGCATTGCAGAAGAATAGAGAAAAAAGTGTGATATTTAAAAATCAAGCAAAGCAAAAGAACTTGAAAAGTATTTATTTCATATATTTCCTTCAGCTGGATAAAAGGTGACGCTTAATTCCTATTTACATGGCACTATTGAGATGTGCCTGTACTTTTCTGAAAAAGTCTCTTCAATATAAATGATTCCTTGAATCCCTGCTCTGAAGAAATATGCCTCACTTCCCATCAGCACAGTAAAGAATATGCCACAAAGTGAGCATTTAAAACAATTAGCATAGACCAAATGAACCATAGCAAATCGGTCAGGTCACCATTTAACCCATTGGTGGCTTCTTGAAGAGCTCTGTGATTTCCAAGGGTGTAGCTTTTGATATATGGTATGCTATTCTTCTACCCAGTCCTGATATATCATTAAAAATAATGGGACTGCATTCAGTGCTGCAGCTACAAAAATTTTGGGGCTAGAGGGAGGGAACACTCAGGAATTTAAAACCCTTTCCCTATCATTAGGACAAAAGGGTTATAATTCTCTTGCATTTTGAAAGAAGAATAATTTTTTTAAAATACTTTAATTTTTGCTGAGTGCCCCAGGTATCAAAGCGCTGGTTCTTCCAAACCTGCCTTTAATAGAAATACGCCAGCATTGCTCCAAAGCATTCTCTCTTGCAGAAATACTGCTGCTGGGGTTTCCATCATTGTTGGAGTAGGCGAATGTTCTCCAAGTCCGGCTCAGCCTGACTATTTACCTTAGCCCAGAAATATCCAAATAATCACCAAAATACTGTTTGAAGGGGGACCCATGTGTTTCAGGTACATTTTCATTGCAGCATTTCAGGTGACACACAAAGAATCCTGTTTGTTTAACATTTCTGCAGCGGCTCTGCTCCGTGAAGAGGTGGCAGCGCCGTTGAGCTGAGCTGGGGGAAACCAGAGTTAAGATTGCAGTACTGCTCCACAGCTATCCACTGAAGAGCCAGGGAGGATGGCGTGCTTGATATTTATTTCTTGCTGAGGTTTCAAAAAGTTCATCCTATAAGCTGACCATCTCCTTTACAAGTTGGCCAAGGACTGGACTGCAGTTATAATGAGATGGTTAAAATGATATACCTGCATCCCATTTGCTCACAGCCATGAAAAGCACTCCGAGACCATTGCAAGCAGCCACTGAGGTGCTTTTAGCAGTCACTTAAACTAACAACTATAATTTTGGATAATTTTAACAATAGCTAACTTCCTATTTGGTGAATAATGACATTAAAATAAATTTTGAAATAGATATTTTGGTTTGTGGGTTTTTTGTTTGGTTGTGGGTTTTTTGTTTGGTTGTTTTTTTATTGTGTTATTTTTGTTTTTGAGATTGCAAGGTTTGTACTTCTATCATCAGCAGAGAAAACAGACCTCTTGCATCTAAAATAGGGTTAACTAGGAAATGCCTCAGCTGACTGTAGCCTTCTTTTGATGTAGAACTCTGATTTTATATTGTTTTGTAAAACAAGAGTGTAGCTGGTTCAGGACCCTGGGAGAAACCTATGTGGCACTTTGTGTTAAAGAAAATTCTGTGGAGTAAGCCATTATTCATTCTTCTCTTCTTCATTCATACAAGAAGTCTATTAAGAAAAAAAGAGGAACAGGAAAAACTAATCAAAATGGTCAAGAATTACTAAGGGTGCACAGATCACAGTTTCTCTTTCCTGGGCTGTTCAAGAGCACTAGCTAAAAAGATTTTAAGGGTTTTATATCAGACTTTGAAAACTGAAATTGCTGAAGGAGTTTTAATATCTTGTGGTGGGTTGACCCTGGCTGGATGCCAGGTACCCACCCAAGCCTCTCTATCACTCCCCTCCTAAGCTGCATAGGGAAAGAAAATATAACAAAAGGCTTGTGGGTTGAGAGGGAGACATCACCCACCAGTTATTGTCATGGGCGAAACAGACTAGACTTGGGCAAGTTAATTGAATTTATAACCAATCAAATCAGAGTAGGATAATGAGAAATAAACCAAAATCTTAAAAGCACTTTCCTTCCACCTCTGCCTTCTTCCTGGGCTTAACTTTGCTCACAGTTCTCTACCTTCCACCTCCAGTAGTGCAGGGAGTTGGGGAATGGGGGCTGTGGTCAGCTCATCACACCTTGTCTCTGCTGCTCCTTCCTCCTCACCCTTCCCCTGCTCCATTGTGGGGTCCCTCCACAAACTTCTCCAACATGAGTCCTTCCTATGGACTGCAGCTCTTCACAAATTGTTCCAGCATGGGTCCTTCCCATGGGGCACAGTCCTTCAGGAATGGACTGCTCCAGCGTAGGTCCTCCACAGGGTCGTGGGTCCTGCCAGCAAACCTGCTCAGCATGGGCTCATCTCTCCATGGGTCCACAGGTTCTGCCAGGAGCCTGCTCCAGCGTGGGCTTCCCATGGGGTCAAAGCCTTCTTTGTGTGTCCACCTGCTCTGATGTGGGGTCCTTCACAGGCTGCAACTGGATATCTGCGCCAGCATGGACCTCTGTGAGCTTGCAGGCACACAGCTTGCCTCACCATGGTTTTCATCATAGGCTGAAGGGGAATCTGTGCTCGAGTGCCTGGAACGCCTCCTCCCCTTCCTTCTCCACTGACCTTGCTGTGTGCAGAATTGTTCCTCTCACATATCTTCGCTTCTCTTTCCAGTTGCAGCTGCAGAACAACTTTTTTGTCTTAAATTTGTTATTCCAGACGTGCTTCCATTGTTGGTGATGGGCTTGGCCTTGGCCAGTGGCAGGCCTGGCTTGGAGGTGGCTGAAATTGGCTCCTTTGGACATGAGGAAGCTTCTAGCAGCTTCTTACAGAAGCCACCCACTACCAAAACCTTGCCATGCAAACCCAATACATATTTCCGTATCCTTAGGATGCCTGCAGCACGACAGCTGAAGTCAGAAATGCGTACTGTCTGCCTGGAAGCACCTTTGTCACTGCACAGAGATAGCAAACCTTGAAGATACTCAAAGTTTTGCAGAATCTGCACTTTGATAGAGCTGACCCTTGGATGCCTCCACACAATTTCAGGCCATTCTCTTGGGTCCTGTCATTGGTCACCACAGAGAGAGATCAGTATCTGCCCCTCCTCTTCCCCTCATGAGGAAGTTGTAACTGCAACGAGATCTCCCCTTAGCCTCCTTTTCTCCAGGCTGAACAGACCAAGTGACCTCAGCTGCTCCTCACATGGTTTCTCCTCAAGGCTCTTCACCATCTTTGTTCCCTCCTTAGGATGCTCTCCAATATTTCAATGTCTTTTTTACACTGTGGCACCCAGAACTGCCCCCAGCACTCGAGATGAGGCCGCCCCAGTGCAGAGCAGAGCAGGACAATCCCCTCTCTTGCCCGGCTGGCGATGCTGTGCCTGATGCCCCCCAGGGCAGGGCTGGCCCTCCTGGCTGCCAGGGTACTGCTGACTCACATTTAATTTGCCATCGATCAGGACCCCCAGGTCCCTCTCTGTGGCTCTGCTCTCCAGCCTCTCATTCCCCAGTCCTCCACGATGCCATTGTCCGTCTGCCAAATACCCATTATATGTTTTCTAGTGGAACCATCATAAGTAAGAGATGAATGGACCTTCCATAGCATACTCAGATATTAGAGGAGTATTTAATGAAACCGATTAGCAGGGCTACCCATAGTGGCTAGGAAAAAAGGCAGTTTCTTTGCAACTGAGTTCCTTTTATTTTTTATAGTTATGCATGTAAGGATTATATACCCAGAGGAGCTTTTGGATAGCATGATGATGGATCTCTGCTTATAGGGCTTGTAGACAGATAGGCAGCTATGTGCTTCAGCTTCTATGTATAGTAAAATTCTCAAACTAAACTCCTATTTTCTGTCAAACATTTTAAAGTAGACGAATGTATATGGGTCAGTGTTCATGAACATACGTATCTATAATCAAGGTGAATTGCAGAACTCGAATGAGGCTGGTTAAACATTTAACTTTAATTTAATTCTTTTTCTAGAACATGAAATGCTCAATTTATCTCATAACCTCCTTGGCTGTAGCTATCAGGAGCACTAATCGCACCACTGTGGGATTAGAGGGAATTGGCTGTTTCTCCTTGCCTCATAAGACCCCAGAGGTGTGATTATCTCATGGTTACCACACCCCTGTTGTGTCTCACTGCTTCAGTGAAATAAATGAACTGTTTAATTGACAGTTATAAATTAAGTTCCTGCTGGCCAGCTGACTTTGTGGCTTTTTGAGAAAAAAAAAAAGGAAAAAAAGAAGAGAGAGATACTAGAAAACAGCCCTTTTTAAAAAATTGTTTTCTAATTATTTTGTAGCTTGTCTCCTCCAGAACTTGTGGTATGAAACTAGCATGACAGAGAACTGTCCTCCTGCCCTGTGTTCCTTGCCAAGAAATCTGATATATAGGAACTCAGAAAGCTCAGCATGAACAAGCAGAAAAACTAAGCAAAAAATATGACTGCTAGCTGTCAGAAAAAAGTCATTATATACAGTGTATTAGTAGTTCAAATGCATCAGTCACAGGAGACTGTTTGTCAGGTTACATCTCACCCAGAGCAATGTATTTGGCTTTTATCCTTGTGACAAATGATTTCTCAACTTCTGTACTGCTGGCAACCAGCCAAGAGACTAAAGTGACTGTAATATGGCCCCCCTCCCACTGCTGTCTCATCCAGCAGTGTCTTCAGCTGGAAAGCTCACTCTCCCCTCACATGTGCAGATGTACGTGTCCTGGCCACAGAAATCCCATGGCCCAGCTCTGGGGACAGAGCAGCAGCTCCCACAGGAACCATCCAATTGTGCTGTTAACTACAAAAAAGGTACATAGGGAGGATAAGAACAAATGCATTTTCCTTTTCTCTCTCATTAACCTGTGCTGGAAGTCATCAGTTTTGTACTTTTTTTGTCTAGATGCTGCAGATAACTGAAGGACAATTTGCCAGAGGAGACTCTTTCTCTTGATCCTCACACACAACACCTGTACCTGCAGCTTGGTCACTGCTGCTTTTGAAGTCCATAGGAGTTGCACCTTGTTCAGGAAGGCACGTTTAAGCCCCTTTTAGATGGAGATTCTCACTCTTAAGATGTGTTTTTCACCTTTTAAGTTCCTGTCTTTTTTCTGGGGACTACTCCTTGAATCATGAGTACACAATCAGGCCATTCCAGGAGAGGCAAACTGATGCCAGCTTCAGTAATAGTCTGCTCTATGCGCTCCTACCCAGTTTTCCAAAGATGACACTGGATAGTTTTGGTGATCTGCTGGAAGCTCATTTTGCTTGCATTATCCATCCTACCCTACAGCTATTTTTCACCTTTTTCCCCCCCACTTTTTTATTTTCCTTGTTGACTCATGCCAGGTTGTCACCTCCAACACCATCTGCAGTTTGACCTTGTAAATATGGTTTAGGCAGCAGACTGCTTTCTGTCCAAGAGCTGTCACTGAAATGTCACTTGATGGAGTTTGGTCAGCTCCCCACCTTTAATTCATACCAGAATGGCCTTATTTTATGGAAAAATCCAGATCCTTTCCTCCTTTAATAGACAAATGCTCCTTTATGTGTGGCATTTGCCTGCAACTTGCAGAGTAATGCAGTCATCGAATGAGAGGAAATTACATTCGTTTCATGAGTATGTTATGCTGACAAAGCAATGTAGAAAGGTTTTGCTGTACATCATAAGGTGGAGTTGAGTCTGCTCTATAACCAGTTATATGGGCACCTTTCAGCAGAGCTGAGAACTTGGTATAGTGGGCAAAAAGGCCTATCTGCCTGTGGAGCTGTGGTTCTCTACAGAGTATCTACGAGCATGGTATCTAGGCAGTCCCTGGGATTAACCATGGAAAACAGACCCCAAAAGATCTAGTTAAGGAAAACGGGCATTGCGTAAAATCTTGCAGATCTGAATTTCCACTTGAAGGTTATGTCTTGATGTTAATTTTTCTTTTTCTCCTGCAAAGCTTGTCGCTTTTGCTTGGGTTCTTATTTTCACTCTGTCCCCTCAGTTAAAATGTAAAATTTGAAGTGGTTGGTTTTGGTTTTTTAACCCTTTTCACAGCAAATACTGTATTATGTGTCTTTTAGGTAGCACACAGCAAGTACTGCCACATTTATTTATGAACTCTCTACACACATACATTTTTCTGAAGCAGTGACAAATATATCTAGCACCAGTTATGGCACTGAGCTGAATGCTAAAATATTTAAGTGCAGCTTTTGCTTGTTGACATGTCTCTATAATATGAAAAAGATTGTACTGTTGAAGCAGAAAATGCCATTATTATTTATTTTTAAATAGAAAGATCTGTCTGCAAGAATTACAATTTGCCACTATCATGAGTTTTAAAATAAGATGCTAATTTTAAATACTTAGTGATCAACATCTGATTGAAATGGTATAGAAATAAATAACATTTTGTTGTTTATTGTGAAAGATAATTGTATAGAAAATGTTTTTTCTTTCCTTTCTGTTACCCCCATTTCCCTGTTCTGTACATCAGACATAAAAAAACCCACCCTAACCTAGGGGAAATTATAAAGTTTTCCTATTGGAAACAGAACAGCTGTTTTTCATACCTGTATCATCTATACATCTTTATCCCATCCCAGTAAGGCAAAGTCTGGTATATTCCTCCTAGCAGTGCCAAACTTATGACAATGTCTTGCTGACAGTCAGTTTCCAAAATGTGCTGCTGATCCAAATTTATTGCAGCTAAAATTAGGCTTTTATCTCTGGAAATCTCTAATGCTTTTTAAGGAGAGTGGCTTTACAAAGTTAAAATAGTCCTTTTAGAATGTTGTTTTTTCTCTTATATTTCTACTTATATTAAAGATTAAATGTGATTCTCAGATAATCTTGCAACTCCAAGAGCTTGAATACAAGGAGACTCCTGAGTACTGGAAGGCATGGGATACCACTATAAAAGCTGTTGGTGCTGAGTCAGTTTCAAAACTGCCAGTGGGAATAGAAATGGATTGGCAGAGGAAAACCCCACTAAGTAGTTTCTTCTCTTTCCAGTCCAGATTTTGATTAACTGTTAACAACCAGGATGTCATTATTTCTGCATGAGAGAACATCCTTGGACTTACGGAACACTGAATTAATATTGTCTTGATGACATGACTCTTCTCTGCTGACATGAATTTCTGCTTCTGAAACGATACACAGTCAAAAGGGTTTGATGCCTGAACTGGTCTACTAAAAAAAAATTCAGAATGAAATGAAAAGCAACAGTTCTGTGTAGAAATGTTCTTGTCTCTGTGTGAAGACATACACGAGCGTGTATGTGAATGCACACACTGTATTTAATGTATTTAAGCTTGCCAGTATTCAAATCTTCAGTGAGACATTGGAACAGTGTACTGAAGTAGAAGACTACCTGCCAGCTTTTTTTGGAAGTTAAGAAAGTGATTTCTCTGCTGAATGCTTGCTTTTATAGGTTTTCCCTGTGGATGCAATAATCTCTGATCTTGCCAGACATTATGGCTGCCAAGCAGCTCATGGGACTGATGGGTTGGAACATCCCTAAATCCCATGTTGTTCATCTTTGAAGAGCTCATCCTCAGACTGGAACTGGGAACATTACAGGAGGCCTTGCAGAGATACAGAAGAAAAGTGACAGTAAAATCACTAAGAGTGCCTGTGTACTTGGGGCTTACCAAGTGGTGAAGAGAAGCAACTCACAGACAGTGAAAACTAAAAAGGAGCTATCCTCAGCTTACCAAAAGGAAAAGGAGAAGGAAAAAGAAAATAATTTCTTTCAGTGGAGGTGGCACTCACTGAATAAGGAGAAAAATACATTTGGATTGGTGGTATGTTTTGGTAACCTTTTGTCATCAAGATCTTGTCATAAGATTGTCTTTTAAATATGTATGGTTTATGTGTCCTGTTGAACAGTGAAATTGTTATCACTGTGATAATTTGATGCAGCTTTCCTTCTCTGCTCCTCAGACTTCTCTGACACTATCTTAGGGACAGCACTTTGCATCCACTCTGTGAGGGACTGCAGTGTTAAGTACCAGTTGGACAATAAATCTGCAGATGTGTGGCAGAGGGCTCACATTAATGCCATCAGTAACAGTCCTTCACCTTATCTCTGAGAGGGTCAGACACACCCTCCCATGGTGTTATACTGAAGAAATGCTGCTGTCTTGGGGAAATTTCTTTCTGAGGTAGTGCATGGATGAAATATCCACCAGTCAGGGGAGCTGCTGGAGATGGGAACATTGGAGCAAGTGGTGTTTGAGAAGGCCTCTCTGGCAGCTGATGAAGGCAAGCTCTGCTCTCGAGCTGCCCAAGGGATGTGGGAGGCTGCTCAAAAGTGGGATGATTGCATGGTTCCAGTGTATGCTGTGACAAATAATTCCAGAGATAAGTTTTGGTGTGAAGGGGCCTGGCTTATGCTGCTTACACCTCTGTTAAACACCGCAGCTCTGTTTTAACCACAGGAATTAGTCAGCAGAAACAACATACTTTCTTTGAGCCCAATTGTCTTAATATTTCAAATTAACACCAGGAGAGAAAGACCAGAAGGCTTTGCAATTACCTTTTTAATTTTTTTTTTAAGAAAGAAAAATCATAAATAATTAGAAAGAGCAAGTTATTAAATCCTGTGTGAAGCCCTGACTCCATGGAAGATGGCAGTAGCTTTGCCACTGACATCACTGAGATAGGATCTCCTCACTAATATCTGGTCATTATTTTATAGTTCTACTTTGACGTAATTTGTGGAAATGAATCTTATGGTTATTAGGTTGAATTTACAACTTTTCCAATTGCGGAAGCATTTTAGGACATGTAGCTATCATGGTCTGCTTATCACTATATTTTCTGAGAGTAATTATGCCTTGAGGAGTTAATTAGAAGTTTATCCCCGTATATTCACACACACACATATATAGATTCAGCTAAGCTGATTTTCTGTACAACCATAACATTTTGCTGACCAGTGAAGAACTAGAAGGGCATTCTTTCAAATAGCAGGTCATTTTATCAGACAAAACTTCAAAAACTTTAATTTTTATTTAATTGGTGTTGTCTGATTAGTACTGAAGAGTAAAGGATTGTGTGAAAATTTGGAGCCATTTTGGATCTTTCTGTGGTCTCACTGATACAGTAATTAAAACATGAGATTTCTGTGAAACCACTCTATAAGGTCTTGAAGAAGTTACAAGCTTAATGTTTTACTGTTACTGATATTTTCATTTTAGCAAGCCTTCTTGTCTTTTAGGACAGATACTACAAAAGAAGCATGAGGACGTGGTATCTCATTTCTGTGTAGTTAGCTAAATTTACAGAGAGACAGAAAACTCAACTCAGGGCAAAATATCTAAAAAATGCTTACCATAAAATTACTTGTATCCTTCTTGTCCTCCTGCCCCCACCTCTCCTAGCTAGAGACAATGCTAAGAATAAATTTCATTATGGGATTTCTTGCTGGATAATATGAATTATATCTGCCATATATCTCATGTAAGAAACTCCAGGTGACACTTCTGAAATGAATCAACCTGTATGCCATGTTCACAGCTCTCCTGATTTAGGTATTGCAGTCCATGGAGGATTAAACTATGATCAAATGTATACATTTCTGTAACCAGCCATTTCGAACTCCCTGAATTGGTGCATTCTACATAAATAAAAGGACCTGATTTTGTGCTTTGAAATCAGTCCTCTGCCTTCTGTTTGCTGCACAATGCCATCTGACTTCTTAAAATTGACTGATCCTTTTTCTTCATCTGCACCTGCTCTGCTTCAGAAATATCACTTAGGGAAATCTTAGGCTAGTTCTGTCTGCTATGACGTTAGCTTTGCCTTCAAGAGCAAGGAAGATGTGAGGTAAAAAAAAAAAAAAAGAATGTGTAATCCAAAACAAGGAGAGGGAAGTGATTCATTTGAACAATCAGTGCATTTCAATTTCATTTGACAAAAGAATGAAAAGGCTCCTAGACCAGTGTGTTGGCAAATTTCTTGCAAATAGACACATTAGCTGATATCATCAGCCTACACAGGCTGTACACTTGCACTACCAAACCACTTAAGTAGGTGCTTTACTTTATGTATTTTATTGTTTTACCTACTTTGTTGAGACAATTCAGATGTATAAGTTTAAAGCTCCATGTAATTGCTTTGCACTGGAGCCTTATAAAGTGAATTTATTTCCTGTGATACAAGAATATTCAGCCTACATCATCCCCAGTACTCTTTAGCTGGAGTGAGATTTGAAAAATGCTATACCAAGGAAGCACTACTGGTTACAAATTCATGGAGAATAATGGACAGATAGGCACAAAGGTAGAGGGAAGAGCACTATTAGGTGACAACTGAAGATCTGACCATGTCTTAGCCTCTCTCCAGGTCTCCCTCAAGACTGCCTGAATCACCTCATGGATAACACAAGTCAAATTCTCAGGTGTCTCACATGAAGAAATTTCTTTAACTGAAGGGAATTTATTATTTGAAGTTTAAAATAAATTTGTCACTTATTTTTCCACTATTTAATATTTTTGCAAGGTTAGTTTCAAAGGTAAACCTTTATGCCAGGATTTTTCCTACAATTTTTTCTAGAAATCATCTCACTGTTATAAAGAGTGTGGTCTGTGTCTGTGTTTAGTCTCTGTTTTCTTGAGTTTTTCAGGTAAAAGGGGAGAGTGCTGTGTGCAGAGGTGAGACACACATCTGGGTTGCCTCAGACTCCTGCAGTTTCACCTGGGAGGGAGAAAGAGACTGGGCTTTCACTGAAATGGATATGTCCGAAGTGTTTATACTTTACCAGCCGTGCTTACTGTGGCTGAGAATGAACTGTATAACTGTCTCCCAGGAGATTATGTCTTCCTGGAACTGTCTTCCAGGACCAAGGAATTCACACTCCAGACCTTTCCTTGAAAGACAGATCTCCAGAGGTTAGACAAGTGAATAGGGAAGCAAAATAAAGAGGCAGAACTGCCTTGGTGCAACGTATGAGGAGTGAAGAACTGCTTTCCCAAAGGATCTTGTAGGAATAGGAAAGAGAGAGAAGATGGACAAGGATGATAGGAGCATAGCTTTGTACAAGGAGAGGTTAAATAGACTAGAGCTCTTTTGCTTGAGAAAGAGGTGATTCAAGATGTTTATAGATACTGAGTGAAATAAAGAAGCTGAACGGAAAATTATTATTCTCTATTTCTCTTTATACAGGAGCTGGGAGGAAACAAATAGAAGGCCAGGGAATAAGTTCAAAGTAAGCAAGAAAAAAATTCATTGTGGAATGAATTAGTAGAGCAAAAGAGCGGAATGCACAGAAAATGTGGTTATGCAAAAGGTCCTTGGCTTCAAGGATTAGATAAGATCATGAAAGGATATTTTGTCATGGGGAATTACATTTGAGAATAGCTCCTCTGCCTTAAGCTATCTCTGAGCCTGTGCTTTCTGAGAGGTATGAGGACGTAGACTCCGTGTGAGTTCCCCTGGCCTCAGAAAGAAAGGGCTGCAGGAAAAGGAAAACAAGAAGAAAACAGTGAGATTGACAGATGAGAAAATGGAAGCTGCAGATCACATGCTCAAAAGTGTGCAACTGGGAAGCTAGAAGGAGGGTTGACACTTCCCACTGCTTCCTGAACCTATCTGAGGTAGAAATGGATGTTACCCCCTCCACAGGCCCAGTAAGAAAAGGGAACAGAAACTGGTCCTTCCCAAACTTCCTCCTGCTGATGGTGTGAAAGGCCAGCTTGGCTGGGGCCAGGAGGAAGTGATGGGATGGTCTTGGGGACTTATTTGGTCTCTGAGAGGAAGAAGGGTAAGAGCTTCAGGAAGACAGCCACTGTTGGAAGCAGGATCCTGGGTCTCAGGGTCCCTCAGTCTGATCCAGTACAGCTGGTTTTAATCTCTGCACCTGCAGTGGCACTGCTCTAGCTGTGATGCTTTTGATATGGTGATGAGGTATCTTCAGGAAAGCAGAAAAGCAGTCACAAAAGTTTGTCAGAAAAGACAAAGAAACAAGAGAATTTAAGAGTATAGCAGAAAGCTGACACTATCCCTTTAAACAGTTTTACATTCTCTAAATAATACGTTCATAAATAAAATCTGTCATTTCACTAGATGATGTAATGCAGGGTTAGTCTTGTGTTGAAATGACATATTTGCTCTGCTATAATTTATGGGGTTTTTTCTTGTTTCACAGGATCATTTACCTCTGATCTCTCTGAGTTAATTCTCAAGATCCTTATCCTTCTTAAAAAAAAAAAATCTCTTTTGATTTTTACTCACATGTGATAACATGTGTTCCTGTTGCAATCATGAGGAAGGGCCATTCACTCAGAACTTCGCCATCCTCCCATTGCCAGGGATCAGGCCAGAGACACACAGAAAGATGGAGCTGTACTGCAATGCATGTTAAAAATGATTTTACTTGATAAGTGTGAAATTACATCTAATTACAAAGTTAATGTAAGTGAATGTAATCAGATACTTACAATGGGTAATGACATGATATTTACAACTTATAATGATCTTGTTATTATACTGTATATAATGACATTATCAAAATTCCTTCTGAAGTTTTCTCCTCTTTAATTGGCCTTTTCATATAAAAGAAATTATTTTAAATGCTTTATAATATTCTGTGTGAATCCTGTACAGTCAAACGTATAGGTTTAAAGCCTTATTAAAGCCTTAGTAATATTATGGCTGTTTACTCTTTTAAGTTTTTTAATGAAAATAAAAAAATGCAACAGCTCTTTTTGAGGTGTGGTGCAAGAAAGCCTTTGAAAAAGTCTGATTTCCATTCTTTTTATTGTATACCACTCGAAGAAGTGAGCGGAATTGTTAATAGGAGGCAGCATGTGGGCAAAACCGTACCTTAGATAGCAAATGACCTTGGAGCTATTCTCTTGGGCAAGTCATTTTACTTTTTTATGCCTTGGTTTCCCTATCTGTAAATGGAGAATTATGATATTTCATTTCATCTTTAAAGTACGTCATAATATACAAATGAAAGCTGACAAATATCGCATGGAAAGGAAATTGAGAATTCACAGAAGGAATGGAGACAGATTTTAATTGGAATGAAGGCGCTCCACTTTAGTAAACACCAGCCTTGCCTAATTTATGAATATTGGTGCATGTCCCCTACCCCCTTCACACAAAGCTCAGATAATTGGTCTTTGTTCGGGGAACTGCCTATGGGTTGGAATAACAGCAGGAGCTCCCTTTGTGAGTGCTTTGGGCCCAGCTCCAAAGGTCCTCTCAATACTGGTGTATTCAAGGCTGCTGCAAACACGAGGCCTGATTCATGTCACCCACGTTACACCACTTCTATGCCAGCATAATTCCATTTAAAGTGATGGACTTGCTCATGCAGCATAATACTGAAGTAATTCACCTGATTTTAGTGAAATTACTCTGGCATAGAACTGGAGTCAAACAAGGACTGATTGGAGACTGTAGGGCTTGAATTTTAATTGTTTTCTGAAGTCTCCCGGGTATAAAATGCTGTATTCTGACCTGTGAGCATTTGACACCTTCTCTGCATGGAAGCAAATGACCCCAGTAAGAAGGCCTGTGCTTTAATCCTTCTCACCCCTGCCTCATGATCCATTCTTATGTTAAGATCAGAAGGGCCAAAAAGTGGTTGCTATTCTTGCTGAGAGCACAAGAGAGTTGTCCAACAGGCCTTTTTCTTTACTCTGACTAGTAACCCTGGGGCAGCTAGAATATAGTCGAGGCTCCATCAGAAAGGCTCTATCCAAATCAAAGACCATGCTGCAGCTCCAGAACAGGCAGCATCAGTAAACAGCTGTCCTTTGAATCCACAAGTGGAGTTCTAAGTCCATGGGAAGCATGGCTGTACCTCAGTGCCTTTCCACTGGTAATGACACAGATAAGTCATGCAGAAGCTCTGGCTTTTCATCATTTTACATCTTAACTGTAGTGTAATAATGAAGCCTGCCATGTAACATAGCCTGTGCTGGAGATGCATGTGGCTCAGGTAGTTAGAAAGGGAGCAGTGTAGAGATAAAGGCTAGAGAAATCAGAGATGCTTAACTTAACCAGTGCTGGATGTCCAGAGTAGAGGTGTTTACCCACGAATAGATGAAGAGATACCTCTGACCAGGTATGGCTGACTAACAATAACTTGCATAAGGCTGACACTGCCGTGCAAAGCATGAGTGGGTGCAGCATTAAAAAGGAGGAGGCGAAGGAGGTCTAGATGTGGCCATCACCATTCTGGGGTTGTGGGTTGAGTGACATTAGGTTGCCTCATCCATTAGATCTTTTTCAGCAAAGGAGAAAGCATGCTTACGAGAATGGAAGGACTTAAATCACTGGAAATGGCAGACTTAAATCCTTGTGGAAGCTGAGAGTCAGGGATCATTTATGCATACAGAGGTGGATATGAAGGATAAGACCAAGAAAAAGAATGTATAGATGTCTTATCATCACAAGAGGACAGAAGGTAAAAAGTAAGAGAGACATGCTCAGCAGGAATAGCATTTGAAACATTGGGTCTGCTTGTTTGCTTGTTTTTGTTTTAAACAATAAATTAAGAGCGGTAGTGGAAGAAAAAGATGTTCAATTAGATTTTGAGGACAGAACATTGCAAGAAGACTGCAAATTTTCAGATATTCTCTTATGTCAAACACCAGTTTGAATCCAGGTAAATCGTGGAGTCAGCTGCAATACAGTGCCAGAAAAATGTGATCTCATGTTGCTGATGTACAAGGAAACAGTATTAATTCTAATGAACAACAGAAGAGTGCTTGGATGCAACCAAGGGAACACAAGATCTCCTGTAATTCATAATTTTCCCACCACTTATAAACTGTAGTTTCTATGGTTTGGCACTCAGAGCAGGATATTAAAGCAGCAGGCTCCATCAAATTGATGGTACATTTGATGACAATGTACCTTCTTCTGCGGGAGGCAGGAGAGCTGGCAATGCTGTCCTTTTTCAGCAGCCCAACATAAGAAATGCCTGAACAAAGACTATTCCAAGAAGACAGAACAAGTTTGATATAGACTCCCCATGTATATCCTCTGAGACTACTGACGTGCAGATGTAGTCACTGAAATAAGACAGTGCCTTGTTTGATGATTGAGGAGATATTATGTGGTTTATCCATTGTGCAAGGATCCACTGCTATAACGTTCAAAATTATTTCCATAATGGGAGGCTATACTATCTTCTTCACATCTTAGAGTGGACATAGAGGGTTTCCATTTGTGCAATCAGAGGAGGTCATTAAGATACATGCAAAAGAAAGGATGAAAAAGAATTAAGTAATTTGCAGGAATGATAATTCCATATTTTCTGCACATCTGTGGAAGCCTGAGCATCTTTGAAACATTTAAGACACAAAGATGCAGTGTGCTCAGTTGTACCAGAGAAGAGAAGAAAAAAGGAAAGATTGACCACTGCCTGAAGTAATGTCCTACCTTTTCTTAAGGTCTATTATCCCAGATTATGAATCATGTTAGAAAAGACCTAATCTCAGGACTATTTCAAAACCAGAAGTTCATAGCACTTGTAAGAATCTGACAGGTCTGCAAGGGGATACAAATGGAATACATTCACCTGGATAGCCAGTTCAGTCCAGGAACTCCCACTGGTTCATTTGAGAACACAAGATGAGCATCCTGTTTGGCCAGGAGGAAAGTCACATGACTGAAGGTGTGAACTGCTACCAGCAGATTAGCCATAGTGCCTCTCTGCATTTATCAGCAGCTTAGGTAGGGTTTTGAACATCAAAAAGATCGATTCAGGCAGTTAGAAAGCTAAACACTGGCACTGGCATCAAATCAAGGAGTAACTGAGGGGATGGTGTCCTAAGGCAGTTACAGAAGTAAGAGCAGTGGACATGGTAAAGACTGCTTGAGGGATGGCTCAGCAGAAGACCATGCAGATGCTCTTTGAAGAGTAGCTTGAGCTGTCATTATGACTTTCAGGAAAGTCTTTCAAGAAAGACTTGGAAATAATGGAAAAGGAGACAAAATTCAGAGCGAGACAGTGCTTAGCATAGCAGATTTTTTACCTAAGAGGATGTGTTGGCCCTCACCCACTCAGAAGTGTGAGGCTGTAGAGAAATTACAGGCACAATTCTTCAGGATAGACCTAACAATAATGTTTTCAGTATTTTCTTTGATTAACAATCACAAGAAGTGGGAGCAAGTTACCATATTTATTGACAGAAAACCAATGTCAGGGAGAGAACTTACTTAGTAGTTTACAGCATAAATTAGATTGATTCCTAGGGACAGGATGATGTCTAATTGGAACACTGCAAGACCATGTGCACAATGCATACAAATAACAAGGTTTTCTTAGCTATATAGCAAGGAGCCAGACCTGTTAGAAGCAGAGGTGATGTCTATTAAGTTACAAGGGAGCCTTGTATAGAAGGAAGGGTGTATGGAAAGCCTTTAAGTCACATTCATTATGCAACCAAGAAAAAAAGACAAATTTTATTCTACCTTTAAGATTATGTAGATTATTTTCGAGTAGAGATGGAAATGTTGAATTGAACAAGATACTTCTGTGATAAAGAACCCATGTTAAATTACCTGAGTTCAAGTCTTAGCAGATACACAGGTTTTCTACAGTAATCGGGAAAGGACAGCTGACTTTGCAAGAGGAAACAAAGAGCTTTGTTTGTTTAGCCAAAGAAAACAAAGGTTGAGAGAGGGAATTATTGTGCTCTACAGATATGTCAAGAGAATAAGCATCAGAGAAGAGGGAAAGTATTTAACTAAAGAACAATATTGACATAAGAATAAAAGGCAGTAAACTAGCTAGGAATACGCTTAGGCTAGAAATTAGAAAACACTTGGAAACATCAGACCCATAGGACTTGCTACAGTCTTCCAAAAGGCTGTCTGGGCAAAAAATCTCAGCCACTTCGCAGATAGAGACAGTGATCTGTTCATGCAATAAGATCTGCAATGCAATCAACTATGAGAAGAGGGAATTTAATTTGATGTTTCTGAAAGCATCTTTGAATCCAGTGCTAGAACATAGATGCCCTGTGTTAATATCTAAATCTGTGCCTCAGCTTTAGAATTTGATAATACATGATATTTTAGTTCTATTTATAGAAAGAATACGTAAGATTTTGCACATATATTGTAGTAGTTATGATATAAACTTGTTTATTACAGCTTTTCTTAAAACCAGTGTCTGTGCCTCAAAAATACTGACTACAGTTTCCAGAACCCCATAAAATCTAATATAATGGTTTGTTCACACCTACAGTACCCACTTAAAAATAATGAGTTTAGCACTAAAAATCACTACAGCAGGAATAAAGATTGACAGGCTGATGTCACTCAGCATTTGATGTCTTCAGTATCATATTATTCAGGACACAAAGCTTGCAGGTGGTAGATACAAAAATACCAAATCCAAGCTAAAGGGAGCTACCTTCACATTCAGTTTTAGTTTCTTCTTAGCAAATAACGTTTGATCCTAAGCCTTCATAACAGTCATGTGTTGTAAGTAGAGACTACTTGTTCTGGCCAGAAAGGACAGAGTTGGCCATTTACTGCAAATCTATGCTTTTCTGACTGCATTATTTATGAAAATATTAATTATAAATGAGAAGCCTGCGAGTATGGACAGAGAGCAATGAGAAATGGAGAGATGTCCAAAGGAGAAATGTGATCACTTTGAGAGCACTCCTGGCTGCAAAGCGTGGCTTGGTACTGAAAGGTGAATCGCAGCGATTGCTCTCGGTTCTGACCTGCAAGCTTTGCTCTGTCATGGAAGAGAAAGGAGCTTATCAGTTTCCTGATGCTCCCAGGTAGGTTTCCTCCTGGCAGGGGGGTTGTGCATCAGACCTCCCCTACATTTTCCTCTGACAGCTCACCGTTTTGTTTCCAACATCTCTATTAGCAGCAAGATTTTTTCCTTCCACAGTTTTAGTTTCAACAGGTGCCAGGATTTGAACTGGTCAAAGTACAAAGATGCATTCTTTCCTAAATTGTCGCTATCACAGCCATAACTATCCAAGTGTTGCCATTCCACTTCCTAGGTCAATTTATGGCATAAATACCCTGTCAAAGGCACAATGATTTATTCATTCCCCTCAAAGATAAGTATCATATGGTGGGACTCATTATATGATTGATTTCAGCTTATTTGAATGATTGCATTGCTGATGGTGGATGCAAAGGGAGGCATCAGAGTTCTGGGAACTAGACACATAACACCAGTGTGTTTTTCATGGGAGCACTTTCGCTTACACTCTAAATCTCAGGCTTCAGCTGGGTAATTCATGTCATCTCCAGTAAGATTGTCAGAGCCCCTTAAAAAAAATTTAAAAAATTCTAAGCCAGTTTTGCTTAAAAGCGGCATGAGACTTTTAGGGATCCTTGGAAATCTGTGCCTGTCACTTCTGATCTCTCTAATGGCAGTTTCACTAAGTGCCTGCCTCAGTGAGATAGCAAACTCCAGGGAACAGAGCTGCCTGGGATGAACAAAACTTGTGTGGTTTCTCTGGCTGTTGTCAGATGTAGGTCTTTGATGGTGGGAGATGGGAAAACAAGTGGATGACTTTGGCTCTGCTGAACAATCACAGTGCCCCTCTGTGGTTCCACACACTAGTAGTTATTTCAGTGCAGGTAGAGCCTTGTAAAGATATAAGTGGAGTTAAGCTTTGTATTGAAATGGAAAGATTAATTGTTTGGAGACAAGTGGAAACTTTGTCATATAGAATAGACAGTGTCTTGAAAGGTACTTACATGGCACATGCAGCTTTAGTGTATAAATGTCAGGATTTGGTTTCCATACAGTAAAATACACTTGCTGTTTTGAAGAATATGTTTTAATGAGTTGTTCTGTAGTGGAAAGCAAAGAACAGAGATATTTTGATGAACTTATAAACTGGATATTTAAAGGAAGTCCAATGTCCTGCACTACACACTACTTCAGCACTTCACAACATCGAGCCCTTCAAACAATAGATTCTTCTTGGAGGTTGAGGGTGCACTACTGTCGCTTTGAGCTCAGAGCAGTAGTGTGTTACTGAAGTAAATCTCCCAGTTGCCTCCACTTCCACTTTGTTTTGCATCATGAAGCAGTCTCAGAGTAAATGAACTGGTTTCCTTTCAAATGAAACTAAACTGAAAGATTTGCTCCAGATGTGCACCTAGAGGTCTCTAATCACAAGCAGGCAGAGGACAGACAGCCTGAAGTGACCTCCCCCAAAAATCTTTCTCTGAAATGTGCACCTAGAGAACATCAGGTCCTCAAGACTAATTACTCCACAGAGGCCCACTCCTGCTCACCCACACTGCTTGCTGAAAGGGCACAACCTGATAAGTCTGGTCATGTGGACGGCATGGTCCAAAAGACTGGTGTGACAAAAAGGGCCCACAGTCCAACACTTTGTGAAAACTGGCTGCAGCGTTTTCTTAGCTTTTCAGACAAACGCCACTACAGCCATAACTGAGTTTTGAGATAAATGCATTTACTGACCTATTTTGGTGCTGAAGCAAGGTTTGAAGACGAGTATTGGTAACAGTCCTGCCCCCATTCTTTCTCCCTTCCTGTAAAATCCTTGGGAAATTTGGTGTTTTTTTAAAAGCTGCTTCCTAGTTTTGAGAATCAGTAAAATGCAGCAGAACTGAAGTTCAGTAAAAAAATTTGGTTTTTAATCTTTACCTGTGCACAGAAAAAATCCAAAATATAGACTCTAAAGAATCAATAGTGAATGAAGGTGTTCATTTTTATTTTCTTTTATATTTTGGGCTCTGGACCTGCTTCCGTAAGTTTTCAGGATCACAAAACTGAACAGCAAATTTGCATACTTTAAAAATGAACAAACAGTTCTGTTTCATGACCAGCCTCTTCCCTGGTCCGTCTCCGTCCGTTCCCCGTCCCCCCCCCCCCCCCCNCCCCCCACTTTGAAAGAATCATTCTGTTTGTACTTACAGCAACATTTCAGTAGATTCCCTGGGAATAACTGGGTTCAGTGATAGTGAAATATTTTGCAGAAACGAATTTTCTCAGGTTTAAAGGGATACCTACTTGAGAATGATGACTTACAAAGAGATCTGCTGGGTCTGACATGAAGCAACTATGCTGCTGATGCATGCAGCAGGCAAAAGGATGCTGTTTACACACTGTTCTCTGGACCTTCTGATGACATTGGTTTATTTTCACCTCTCTTCCCCCAGAGTGATGCTAAAATACAGCTTTAACTCATGGATAGACATATGCAGGATTGTTGTGTTTTACGTCATGGACCATACAGAAATATTGATGTGGTTTTATCTGTTCAATCTTGAACCAGTTATTATAGCTCCAGAGAACCCTGATATTAAGCTGCTCTTTGAGTTTTATCCAGGCATAATGTGCTTTCAATTGAAAGGCTGGCACTGTGAAGAAGATGCAGAGGGTGTAATCACAGCCATTACAGAGAGCCATCAGTGGAGCCAAACCTACACTTTCCAGTCAGCAGTAGGCAGCTAGATGAAAAGGAACTATTAGAAACCAAACCTAGTGCCCGATGTGTAATAAATGGCCACAAGAAAGCCTATTAGAGAACTGTTTCCACAAAAAGGCAAAATGCTGTTATACAGAAAAAGAAAAGATTCGGTGCTGGTTTAAAAAGGTTAACTTTTCAGGATAAACTGACAACATTGATATTGGAAAGCTGCCACCTTTACCATCACCACTTGTATCTTCAAATTCTGCCCTCCAGCCTTTGTAAGGGGGCAGAGTTTATCAAAGGGATGTCTTCATAATTCTCCCTTCTCCCTGCTTGCCTTATTTTTTTATTTGCTTTTTATTTTGGAAGTGGATTACCTTTAGGGTCATTTTTAGGTCATTTGTATTCAATGATTAAAGTAAGTCAGAGCACTCTAGGACTTTCTCTGTCCTCCCTGCCAAGAGTGCTTTGGGAAAGTGCAGCTCCTCCCACCTTCTCAGCATGAGGAAACATCAGTGACTTCCCGAGCAGAGTCTCCACGGGGAAGAGAGGAGGTCAAGAGCAGTGTTAACAATCACCTGTGAAAAGAGGAGCAATAGCCAGTGGGGCCAAGCATCGTTTAAAGTCAGTGTTTCTGAGAAGTTTGTATTCATTCACATCCTTTACATGAGAACCAGTCCTTCCCAAAAAATTGTGGAATCACAGGGCTGGGAAAAATCTTGCCAGCCATTTAGCCCAACATGTGTGTCAGGTGAACTTTTCACTAAACAGGCTATTTAATGTGTTCTCTAAGTCTGGCTTCTTTGATGCTGAGGTCTCTGCAAGCTCTGTGGGCAACAGAAATTATTATACTCCTCCATGTAAAGAGATTTCTGCCAGTTTTTAACAGTAGATGCAAACAAAACACATTCATAGTTGAGAAATCCTTGAAGAGGTGAACTTTCCCGCTGGCTGGATCCTAAGGATCTGGTTTGGTATGAAGGTTTAGAGTGGGATAAAGAGAAGAAAATGGACGAGATGAAAGGTGAAAAACTCTGCTTTTGAGATCTTAGAGCAGCACTAACAAGACAGGTACTGCCCTACCTAAATCCCTTTTTACTAACATAACATATCACCCTCAGCCCATACAGGACACTGTGTGAAGCTTGACATTTTTCCCCCACTTTTTTAATCAGTCTCATGTCTCTTTTTCTAGGTGGTTTTTTTTGTTTGTTTGTTTTGGTGGGTTTTTTTTTTTTGGTAGCACCAAAAAAAGTGCACAGCATGAATCAGCACCAAGCAAGTGTACAGACATGCAAAATGTATTTCAAGAGCTAACCTGAGTAATGCAATATAATTAAAGCTTGGATTCTTCAATGGCCCCTGCTATGTAACCTGTTCTCATGGAAATTCACTGGTATTCGGATAACCACCTCCCTTAGGCTTTTTTAAAAATCCCAGCAGAACTATGACTGAACACCAGAAAAGAGCACTCTTTGAATGCTAATGAAATTAATCTAATCTTCATTAAACAACTGAAAAAAAAAAAGTGGCTTAGGGTCGATATTGCCCAAAGTATTGTAAACAGAACACATAGTTATTAAGAGGATTATGGTAAGCTCTTGTGAGAGGAGCAAAAGCAGGAGTGGAAACTGGAGTCCTGGGCTGAAATAATGGCTGACTTATTTCTAGAGATTTATGCACAGTGAAATAATAGATTTTACAAATAACACCCCAGATACCCAAAGGAGCTCACCCCAAAGGAGTTTAACTCAGTTTTTGCAATGAGTTCATTTCAGTAAGCTGAAGAACCCTTGAAGTTCTTCAAAACATTTCATAATGCAACTCAGATAAGTGATTTTTATGTACAGTGGCACTCCTAGTACAGGCAGAAACATTATTTGATAGTGCCGTAATATTTACTATAAAATTAAATGTAATTGTTGCCAATCCAGCCCCTTAAAAATGGAGCTTCACATGCTTTTTCAGGCTAAGCATTTCAGAAAATTTTCATTTTCAGAGGTTTCAGCTTATTTATGCATTTTCAAAAGCAATTTATTACCTCTCTTATGCATAAGCCCTACTGACTCCTTAAATATGTGCATTTTCTCTCATCTGCAGCCGATGTTTTGGCCTGGCAGGAAATCTCAGGGCTGATGTTGGCCCCTAAAGCCTTACAATCCCTAAAGAAGGAGGTGGTGCTTCTCAGTTTTTGTACAACAACTGGGTGGTTTGAAGATTGACTTATGATGTGGGACACCAGCCAATTCCCTTTTCTACCCAAATCCATTTAACCTTGCTGAGGTATGGCTGCTTTGCCTCTCCCATCCAGTTTGCTGAGGCTGCTTTTCAGTGTGGAATGCCTTCTTGGCAGAACATAAGGAATGAGACTGAACATGGCTTTCCAACCTCATGGGTGCAGCTTGCTCTCAAACAGACTAAATCCCAAGTTTCCAAGGTTTGCTTGTGCCTCTTATCAAATGCTGGGTGTAGGTAAAATATGAGACTGTGTAAGAATGTGCAAGATCAGGGACTGGCAATCAAGTTTTCAGTCTCCTGGAATATTCCTTCTTCACTCCTACACTCCTCCTCAGTTAATCTCTTAATATTACATGTACAAAGGAGCTGCTTCGACTGGGAAACTAGAGAGAATTCCTCCCACTCCCTACGTTCACTCCAGAGATACTTGTATTCCCACAGTATGTCCTTTTTCCAGGAGATTGGCTTTTGCCACATTTTGAGGTGCATGCTCTAATCACCACTGTGGTTCCACCTTGTAATGGCAATGAAAGCATCTTTTGGCTCCACATTTTAAAGAGTGACTCTTCCTCTGTTTTTCAGACCCATTTTTGAGGGGAAAATAGGACAAGCACCGAGTGAGCTGGTAAAGGCATCAGTTTCTTACTGCGGTGTCTTGAAACTTGTGCCTACTTGTTCTTACAGCGGGGGTGAAGAACATGGGAAGAGCAGAAGCTTTGCAAATGTGGTGACAAGCAAGGGATGCTTGTCCCAGAAAGACCACTTTCTCCCAGAAAGAGCATTTCTGGGACATGTGGTCATAGTGGTGAGAGGGCAAGGTGTTTCTAGAAGGTGATCCCAGCGCAGCGAGCCAGACCGTTATCAGCACTGTTTTGCTGGGGATGGTGCACCCTGCCTGCCTCGAGGATGCTGAGTTTCTGGGGGACACAAGCTTGTCTTCATTTCTCTTCATGAGCTTCATGAGCTACCTGAAAAGCTTCACTAACTACTTAGAGGAGGCTGTGCCTGGCAGGATTTTTCAGTTATGTAAGGCTGGTAAATGGTTACAACATATTACTAGTTAAAGGGCATAAAGAAATTGGGGAATACAGCAGCCAATGAGATGGGTTAAATATTGTGATATATACCATGAGCACAACATATGCCTTCGTACCTGATTTTCTTGGCAGAATACAGCACTCCAGCCTCATCATCCTCTTTCATGTAAACAAGTCACTATAATTTGCATTTGTTCATTCTGTGTGGTGCATACACAGCTCACACATGCTACTTACACACAGGGGCAAGGCAAACAAAACTCTCCAAACCCTTATGACCTTCCTGTTGTAGTAAGGATTAGGCAGAACAGTTGGCAATGTTAGGCACCCTCCCTTAAGAAACATCTAGTCATTCTTGAGAGGATTTAGAGCTGGCATGTTATATCCTCCCACTAGCTCTTAGTTACACAATCAGATCCCAGTCTCTGCCCATTCTGTCCATGGGGCTCCGTGTACCGTCAGGCAAAAGAGAAGATGAGGGAAAGGACAGCAGATATGACCCAGGGGCTGGTCTCAGATGATTCGGCCTGAACTGCTCTCCTAAAGATTGAGCAAACACGAACCTGAAGATTGTATTCTAAAACTGAGGTCAACTACCTCTCATTTAGGTTAAGCCTATATAAAAGTTGCATGGACTGGAGAACAAACAAACTGAGTCCAACGAATGGCCCATGCACTAACCAGTTCGGAGTCAAAATACGCAGCTGGCCACCACTGGAAAGAAAATGTAATGGGCCAGGCCTCCTCTGAGGGAGCTGTGTGTCAGTGAAAAATAGTGGGGAGGCCAAAGAATCACAGAAAAAGAGTGAAAAGTTGGCCCAAAGACACCAAAATGCAGTATTTGTAGCAATACCCTAAAAAAACCCTCTTGTGAGAGCAAGGACGAAAGTTCACGTGTGTTTGTAGGAATAAGGGCAACCCAGAGACCTGGAATAGCAAGAAAAGACCTTGCCTCTGGATAGTTATGGACTCATATCTACTTAAACATGACTTTGTATTGCTCTTCTTTGTGGCTAGATCTGACCTTACCAAAGATATCTGTTTGCTTGATGATTAACATGATGGCGACAGCCTGTGAAAGCGTAATATTGGCCAAGGATTCAAGTGCAAAGAGGAGATTCAGTTCTTTTACTTTTCAATTCAATTTACTTTTACTGACAACTTGCTCTTGTGTGTTGAAAAGTTCACTTTGCTTAGCACTTGGTGAACTTTCCCTCTAGTTACTGCATGTCATTAAGGTAGTACTACCTCTTTATCCTAAGGAGAAACCACTAATGACTATCCAAGCTTCGCTTGCTACTCATACCACCAAGTCATTGCATAGCATAATCTTAAGGTAATTTAATGCCTGAATAGGCTTGGATCTAAGCTTAGGCATTTTCACTGCCTCATCAGGATTGGTCTATAACTCATTTGTGCCATGTGTAAGGAGCGCTATGGTATGATACACACATGCTTCTGTCTGAAAACAAAAAGTAATCTGCTCTTACAAAGCCTGATGATCTGTAGGTTCATTGTCCACGTGTTTGAATTTGATATTTAGACGATGCTCCGCAGCCCCCAATCTCATTGCTGCACACAATGGTAGACAGAGGAAGTTCAACAGTACCAGGCGGGACAGATTGCGAGGAACAGGCACCCACCAATGGTGATGATAAACAACCTTTTACAACAATTATCTAGTTAAAACACCATTAGCAATTAATGATATATGTCAGAGAACTTACTGAACTCATTTAAGACTAATTTACTGGCCATAAAAATATGGCATTAAGTATTTATGGATCATTAGCTTTTATTCCAGAATGAAATATTGCTATCTGAAACACTCAAAAACTGTTGAAAAAAATCACTCATTAAAAACATATGAAATTAAATAAAATAATGACAGGAGGAAAGGGAATGGAGGCATGGTTTCTAAATGTTTGGGTAGACAAAAGTAACTTCTTGTGTCACTGAATGGATGAAGATTGCATTTTCAGACAAGATTGAAAACTACACTTAATTCAAAAAAATTGTAATATGCAATAAATTCTTCCTTTTTAAACAAAGAAACATTATATCATTGATCAAAATTCTTATCATGGTCTATTAATCACAGTGAGTTATTTTGAGACCCTGTTACAAAGACTGTAACAATATTAAAATTAATTAACTATTTCCTTCAAATTGTTTATACATAAATGCAAGTTTAGCAGCTGCTCCAACCTCATATATATTATTTCAAATATGCCTTGAAGACAACACAAGGCTATTAGAAATTAATTTTAACTAAATACAATTTCCACTTTGCTGTTGTTCGATGAGACTAACTCAGAGTGGAGCTTCACTTGTTTGAAATAGGAGAATTGTGAATGTCACATACTCTAAAATTCTACAGAGAGCTTTTAAAACAAGGTGAAATACTTGCATCACTCTGCACTTTTTCCATAGGAAACCTAATTTCCTGAAAAACAGATGTCTTGGTTCTGCAACAATGACAACAGTATTTTCACAACATTTTATAGATTCTTCCAGACTCAGAGTGTAAGGCTCGAAATACACACTTGAATGGTCAACTCCCTTACCATTCATACTAATTTCATTCTGTAACTTCTGTAGTGTTCTGTAAGCTACCTCTGAATACAGCACAATGAAAGAATTTAGCTTTGACTAGATTGGGAAGAAACTGTTCAAGTTTGATTTATAAAGTAAGAAGGGAATTTTGGCAAGCCCGGTATTTAACATGTCTAATATTTTTCATTATAAAGTTTTATCTCCTTTTCCACAGAAGTTTGTGTGTCCCTGTGATTTGCAGAAAAATTCTGATTTTTGACAGGAGAAGAACCAATTCACAGGATAAGCTAGTGACAGTATTTAAATTTCAGTTGCTTATTTTCCAAATCAGGGTCCAAACTGCAGTATGGAGGAGGTTTGGAAAGTCAGCATCACCTGCAAGAAGTCAAGACAAACCATCCTGGACAGTCTGTCTGTCAAGAGCTCAAATAACTTTTAGAGTAGAGACAGGTTCTTCTGTAAGATTAGAAGCCTCATGGCAGATACTGCCACAGTCTGAGAGGCCTCTGTCTCTCCTCAGTGACCCTTCAGGTAAGTGCCCTCAGTACCCAGAGCAAAGTGGAATGGAGGGAAGGGGAGAAGGAGAAAGGGTGCAGTGGTCACACAGCCACTGGGTAGGAAAGAAGACAAAGGTCACTCTCCCAGAAGAAAAGCAACACACAGCAATAAAATGACCCCGTGTAACTCTGTACCTTTAAAATGTGTGCAACCAGTTAAGAAGAGTTCAGAGAGTTGTATTACCACCATATTCTTTGAGCATCTGGATGAAGAACCTTATTTCACCACAGAGAAATTAGTCATTGCGTGCATGGCTGATGCTTCTAGGACAGTCTGTGCTTGTCAAAAAATCAGATTTGGCAGTGACTCCCTTCCTTTCCCAATCTACTTACTAGTTCACCGTGAGGATGGAAGACAAACATTCCTAGGTTATTATTAATCTAGTCTGAGATATAATTCTCCCTGTGTGTGGTAGAATGTATGGCTTCTCATCCCTCTGTAGCATGTCATAATTCTGTGAGACCTTTAGTAGGTGGTGAAATAGGGATTAATTTTGTTTGTGTGCAGACATGTGTGTGCATCCATGGTTTACACTTCTGATTTGAGTTATAAAAAGCTAGACAGATAAGAACCACAGAAAATCATATTAAAAGTTATATTCTTATTTGTTCTTCTTCTCTGTCTTTTTTTTCTTTCTCTTTTTATATGCAAAATGAAGTTTATTATAAGAAATTGAGGATACTTCCTGTTTGTGAAATAATAATTTTCCTCTTTGTTGAAGAAATGGATTCTGGGGGTCATTTTGGTATTATTTCATTAACTCGAAGGCCAAAGACCTTTTAGTATATTAGCATAGGGTGTAATTATTACTAAATTAAAAGTAAGTACCCTTGAGATATTGTGGGCCAAATCCTCAGCTGGTTTAACTCAGCATTACTCTGCTGAAGTAATAGCAAGGTGATGTGTGTATTCACTGAGAAACAATCCAGCATTGATTATAAAGAGCCCTAGGAATGATTAGCTTAGTTATTGAGAAATAACTTCCAAGCAGTTAACTCCATCTTCTTTAAATTATTTTAACTAATTTGGAGCACATAAATTAAGGAGTTTAATTTACCTATACAGCAGTAATGGAGACAAGGAGGCTTCTTCAGAGGGTAACTGAGAATGGTTATCCATTTATAATAAATGGTTATCCATTTATACCAGGGCTGAAATTAGTTGATTATGTTCTCTGTCAGGAGATAATAATGTGATTGCATTCCCAAACAGATGTATGACTTAGCACTTGCTCACTGATGCCAGAGAGCGAAGCCAGAAACAATTTCTATGGGCTGATGTCACACACCATATAATTGTAGCTAAAAATTATGCTGGAGCTTATTTTACCAGTCATTTGTCCCAGGGCTGTAAGAGGGGCTCTGAAAGTTACTATCAGCACAGAGTTCAATGTGCTGCTTCCACATTTTTTCCTGGTGAAACATGAAGATGTAGTGAAATGTTATTAATCAGAAGTGTGATGATGGAAATGCCCCTCAGTGAGTCCCTTTTTTTGTCTTCCTTCACAGGGAGACAACAAACACACCTGCTTGCAGATGCTAATGTGTTTTTTCCCCTAACAGCTCTTCGTCCTTGTACCAAATGGAGTTCTGTAACGTTCTGAGCAATGATTTCTAGAGCTTCTCTGCAAGACTTTCCTGCTAATATCTCTGCTAAAGCCATTCTGTTGTAAAGTTATCAAAGCCTTGTTGTTCTTCCCTTGGTGGACATCAAGAACCGATTCCCATGCTCTCTATACATGCCTTCTACAGCCCAGCTCAAGGCCTCTCAACAGTGTAGGCAATACTGAAAGATGACAGTTTTCAAGGAGAAAGGCTGAATTCAAACTGTGCTTGCAAGATATAGAAAGTGGACATTGCTGCTCCTGTCCCAATCCTAGATTGCAACTCTTGCTTCTGGGATCCCATCTTCCTCCCCAAAATAGCCATAAGTCTACTCATCCAAACCCTTTTCTTGGCGGCAGCAAGAGTAGCTGGCAGCCTGGCTTTCTAGGACACTGTTGGAGCACTGGGAGTAGCCAACAGCCATTTAGCTGCCTCCAGCCTCCTCTGTTTACCCGCCACAGAACTCTCTCTGCTTTCGCATGTTGAAGGATTGTTGTGTTTCTTCCTTAACTTGGTCTTTCATTCCTGTGTCTTTGTCTGCTGGCTTCCCTTAAGTTGTTTTTGGTGTGAAGCGTGTTGAGCAAACGGGGCATCAAGGCGCAGTGGAAGCCTGACTGACTGGAAGTGGATCAGAATCAGCGTGTTGTTTCTTATCTGTGTCATTCCTCTGAGTTTCATCCAGAATTTGCCTTACTTTTTTTTCTCCAGAAGTGTCACAACTTCTACTCATATTCACTCAGCAAGCTGCCACAACAGCAGGTCCCTTTCTGGACTGCTGCCTTTTCAGGTTTTCATTTTGTAGTTGTATATCTGGTGTCTTTTTCTTTTTGGTGCTCTGTATTTGTCTTTATTGAATTTCAAGTTTCACATCCAATGTATCAAGATCAATTAGTTTTCTGATACTGTCTTCCCTTATGTGCTCAATGTTATGTCACCACAAACACCTTAAGCATATTCTCTATTCTGCCCCCCAAGTAATTCATGAACACATTGAATCAAACTGGATTTAGGACAGTGCAGAATCTTGCTTGAATTATACCTATACCAATAATGTATTTGGGGCATTTGTGGTTTAAATGCACTTTCAGCTATTTTATGGGGATTTTATTTAGCCTATATTTCTGCAATTTCTTTATGGCAAGATAATGCAAAACAAACTAAAAAAACCATATCAAAGTATAGGTATATCACCTATATATAGTATAGATATTACTGTGTCTGTTTCAGTTGCCAGAGCAGCTGTCCTTCTGAAAGGGGTGAGCAGATTGATTTGATGTGGTTTACTCCTGACAAATCAGCAGTTTTAATCACTTTAATATCCTAAAAATGTTTACACATTGAGTATTTAATTCTTTGTCTAATGTTGCTTCTGACACTGAATTAGGCTATGTTCTGTTCCCCCTTTTTAATGATAGTACTATGCTGACTTCTGTGCAGTCTTTTCAATTCTTTCCTTCCCCTCCTGAAGTTGTCAAAGATAGTTCTAATGCCTCAGGGATTGCTTTGGGTGATTTTTTTAAGTTCTCAGTGTTGAATTTCATCAGGAACTAACTTAAATACATCTGAAATAACTAAATGGTACAGAACCCATCCCTTCTCTGTTCTGGCCTTCATAATGTTCTTTCTTAAATGAATTGCAGTAACATTTGCTCTTAGTGAATCTTTTCAAGAAGACTGAAGCAAAATGGGAAGATTCAGCTTTCTTTATGCCTGTTATTTGCTGCTCTCCTCCATTAAATGGTGAACCTATACTTTCTTTTATGTGCCTCTGATTTCAAATGTGTCTTTACTGCTATTAATTAATTTTGCACTTTAATACTTCTAATTTTATCCTCCGTGCTTACATTGCTTCATTATATGCATCCTATGGGTAAAGATGAAGGTGTTTAATTTATTTTACCAGAGTGCTTGAAAGAGCCTCTTACTCTTCGTTACCATCTCTTACTCTTCATTACCATCCCACTGGTAGAGGTTACTGCCTCCACAGCCGATGTGTTCCTAATTTTTCATGATGGTACACTGAGTGGGTTAGTGTAAATCATTGCTACAGTGAAACACAAAAACTGCTCTGCAACACCCATAGTCATATCTTGCTTGTCCTATTTGTCTTTTGGTTTTCAAAGGACTCTGTATTTTCATCTTGCTCTTCTTGCTTCCTTCCACATTGGCAGTTCTGCTCTTGTGCTTTTCATGTAACAGTTTTCAATAGCTGCCAGACCTTTTACAGTTCTGTTCTCAGAGCTGCTTATCCAGGAATAGTTACTTCAAGAAAGTTCCCTAAGTTTACAAAATACGTTTATTTTGAAAAGCATGATTAATTATAAAAAAATTAAATATAGATATTTACAAACCCTGGAGTAAACAAAATAAATATATTTTTAAAAGAAGGCTAAAATATTTCTCCCAGAGGCCTGTAAAGCATACACCTTTTATGTGAATCAGAATCTTGATGACTTTTTTTTGCAATTAGAAAACTTTTCACTTAACTCAGACTACCTTTGGTTCACATGCATAATTGTAATTTGACATGCATTCTAAATGAGCAGACACATGAAGTAGTAAAAATTGTCTTAGAACTAATGCATTTCATTCTCATATTAGTCTCTGCTTGTCCTCTGTAAGCCCTGATTTGCATAGCAAAACTGAGTGGCAATGAAAGGTTTGAAGTAAGAAAGTGAGCTTTGTTGCTGCAGAGCTCTCAAACTTGAGTGTGAAGCATGGGTGGTCTCATTCGCTATTCTCAGCCTTTTCCTCGTCTTGTGAAGCAGCTGTCAGAGAACTTTTCAGTCTTGCCATGACATGGTTATTACAGCTACAGTCCCGAAGCAAAGAATATTTGATCAGATGCTGTTGCTAACGATGTAGAAGGAATTGGTATATTGGAGGAACCAATCAATTACACATCTAAAAGGAACAAATAGTAGATACTTCAGAGAAAGATGCTCATTGTCTTTAATCTGCTACATCCTTGTAGTGTTATTGAATACCTTTGGACTTACTGGTTCAGAGGATAGCACTGTTCTGTGCTTAAAATTATCGGCCATCATCCTATTGATATATAGATAAGAATTCTACTGTGAGTGCTTTAATTGTTAGCTTTTTGTCGGCTGGGGAAAGGAAATTCTTTTACCTACAAGCCAGAGTGACATGGTGAGACTAATTAGAATTCAATATACTTGAAAATACTGCTGCAAATATGTAGCCATACTGAAAGTTTAATGAAAAAATAAGCTCAGAATGAAGGATAAAGAACTAAAAAGGGAAAATGTTTATTCGTTCTTTTCCAGGATTTTTTCTACTTCATATCAGGGAAAATGGTTTTAGCTGTAATGCCTATGACATCAGTACTAGAGATTTCTTCCAGGAAAATACACTGAACTAAGTTTTTCTACACTGCCATTCATTAAAGAGGTCAATTTTGAGGTGGCAAGTTGTCAATTGATTCCAGTTGCAAAAGAGTAAGCAAGATCTCAGCCTCTTACAGAGAAGGAACATAAATGAGAGATTTTCAATCAGCTAAACCTGATGAATTTCTTCTGAGGATACTTAAAGAACTGACAGATGAATCATATGGTTGTTCAGATATTTTTGAGAACTTTGGAAGGGTGAATGAATTGCCAGGAAATTGTCTCTGGACAGCTATAGTTTCTATCTTTAAAAGAAATGGTATTGGGAAATTACAGATCACCTGAGTAACTTCAATTTCTAAAAGAAATGAGCAATCAAATGAATTATTTCTAAGCACCTGAGAAATAAGGAGATGAGGAATGGTCCCCACTGATTTGCCAAGAAAAAATAACATGAAACAAATATAATTTATTTCTAAAAGTGGGTAACAGGCCTTGCTCACTGAGAAGAAACAACAGATGTTATCTTTCCAGATCTTGGTAAAACTGACACTGTCTCACATGATATTTACATAAGCGAGCAAAGGAAAAAACACTAATGACAAAGAAATTAATGGACATGTATAAAACGAGTTTGAAAACTGTACTGAGACAATAGTTAGCGATGCTTCACTGTTGAAATGGAAGGCTAAATTATATGGACTTCCACAGAAGTCTGTCCTGGTTGTTGTACTATCTGATACTGTTGTTAACGACCTGGATGGTAGAGGAGAGGAATGTCCATTTTAGCACTGCAAGGCATGTAAATCCTTTTGTTGAGCCTGTGCCAGAGAGACAGATATGAATAACTTTTGTTTTTTCTGCCTTCTTGCTGCAGCCAAGTAGTTAGAAATACAATTATGCTAGCTTGCTCACTTAAGAGAGCTCCCCCTCTAAAAAATACACCCTGCCTTATTCTAGAAGAGATTGGGCAACCCCAGGCTGGGCTCCCAGAGTAGGGTGCAGAGCCACTTTTCATCCAGCAATGGTTGCCTCTGCACTCCTCTACAATGGAACTCCCCACACTCAATAAGCATGGCTGCAT
This sequence comes from Oreocharis arfaki, assembly GCA_013398015.1. Lineage (NCBI taxonomy): Eukaryota > Metazoa > Chordata > Aves > Passeriformes > Paramythiidae > Oreocharis > Oreocharis arfaki. The sequence goes on from VZRR01008590.1 coordinate 47,832, forward strand.
ATTCACCAAATTAATGTAAATGTTGCTATTTGTGTGCTGAGTGTGTGGGGAGAGCGGGAACAAGCACACTGTTCAATGGCTGTGCTCATGTCAGTCATAAAAAATGAGCAGGCTGCAGGACTGATGAGCATTTTCAGAGGTGACATTGCAGCCAATTGGATCAGTTGTCTGACTGCCAAACACATCATTAATTTAGACATAATGGCAGTGAAACAACCAGCAAGTAAAGGGGGATGGGTCTGAAAGGCAAAAGCCAATAGGTTTCATAAAAAAAAATAAATCTAAAGCAAAAAAGGATTTTGTTTGGCTTTGTTTGCTCTCATTTGCTGGTATGTTGAACTCTACTAATTGATTCCATTAATAGGAGACCCATCTTTGTGAGGAGACTGGAGTTTTAAGGACAAATGCTTTTACAGGTTGAGTATATTATAAAATTGACATATTTGGCCTCTTAGGCAAGATGCAAAACAACATCCTTGAAGTTCCATTAGCGGAACACAGTGTTTACATGTACATGATCCCCATAAGGACTTCCTTACCAGCATACTTTAAAAAACAACTAAAAGTTGAGAAAAATGCAAGCAGTGTTCCTAGGGGAAGGAACATGTTCTTCCAATAGGCAGATCTGCCACACTTTCCTTTAGGCAGTGGAAATTTCTTAATCCTGGAGAGCTCCATGCCTAGGGTCTGCTTGCCCTGTTCTTCAGCAGTGCTTTTAACTGCCTTTACCATGAAGTCAGGCACGAACTGCTCTGTTTTGCAAAGCCAGTCAGTGTAAGTTTTTAAAGGGAACTTTTAAGGAAACTTTTTAGGACAGAAATGAAAAGATTTGAATTTTACATTATAAAAGGCAAATTCTCTGAGGGAGCTTGTCTTCTTTTGTTATGTTCAAGATGCTACTTTCACATAGGAAGGCATTTGCCATGTGATAATGTTGATATTCTGCATCTGAGTCACCAGAAGTCAATGGAGTAAGTGGGATTTTTCTTGTGGATTAATAATATCCACAGATAAGGGAAACCACTGGGTTCACATGCTAAGGGCTCATTAACAACATGTGTTAGAGAGATTGTAAGATTCCGGACAAATGTTAGAAAGCAGCGTGGTTGAGTTCAGTAAATACTACTGGAATGTCCTCCAGTGTATTGCCAATGAGACGGCCCATGCTCAAATCTATCTTGCAGCAGAAAGAAGTGATCTAGTGTTCCTTCCAGTACACTGTCAGGACACTCTCAGTCCTGCTTAAGACCAATTGTATTCAATTCTCTACGTTCTTGAATCAGCTTGCTTTCTTTCAATCACACGTGGAACAATAATGCTGACAATTATAAACAAAAGCACAGGTCATCAGGAAACAGCCTCCTTTTTATACAAGCCATGTGGAATGTGTAAGAACGCTGGTAATGCTCGGCCAGGTTTAAACTCTTTCTAGCAGGAGAAAACACTATGTGCAATAACACAGAACAGTACCAAGAATAAATTAAGACTGATGCAATTCATAGGAGGACAGTTAGATCCTAGTTTCAGCTGACATAGAGTTAATTTTCTTCTTAGTTGCTGGTACAGTGTTGGGTTTTGGATTTAGTATCAGAATAATGTTGATAGCAGGCTGGTATTCTGCTAAGTAGTGTTTCCTCTCAGTCAAGGACTGTTCAGTTTCCCATGCTCTGCCAGTGAAGAGCTGCACAAAAAGCCACGAGGGAGCTTGGCCAGGAAGGCCGACCTGATCTGGCCAAAAGGGCATTTTGTAGTATAGAATGTCATGCTCGGTACATAAACTGGGGAGGNCATTAAACCATAACATCCAGGTAGAGAAACCTGAGAATAGTGTGTTTCTGGAAACTGTTTGAGTACAAGAGACATTACAAAATATTCCAGTGATTGTGTAAGTTTATTTAATCAGTTTATTTAATCGGTTTATTTAATTATCAGGGTCTGCCATGCTAGCAAAAACCAGGAGATGTCCTGCTTCCAGTCTGTTATAACTTCTTGTTATTATCTGGTTTCAAAAGACCTCAGGCTGGATTTTGTTGTATAAAAATTGGCATTAGTCATATCTTACTCATGGACAATCTCAAATTTTTTCAAAGTTAAAAAAAAGACCTTCTCATTCTTTGAAGACCCTCCCTGTGCATCTGTATGCAATCTAGATGGTAAGCAGTATGCCACTGTGTCCAAAATACAAGTACTGATGGTCTAGCACCAATGGAAAATATTAACTAGATAATGTATCCCTCCGCTTCAGAATTTGTCTCCATATAAAATTGCAATGATTGAAAAGAATGTCTGCTTGTTAGGAGAAAAAAAAAGGAAATTCCATCAACTCCTGAAGTTCATGCTCTGTGAAGAAAGCTGTGGTTTTGGAAATTACTATCTATAACCTATCAGTGATATATTTGAATGCTGGTAGTGTGAACTAGCAAAGAAGAACTTGCAATTGGACAACAACAGGCAGAATGCAGTGGCTGTATTCATCTTGTGAAAAAGGCTGTGTGTGAATCATTTGTCTAATTGATGGAGGAAAAGTGGCTCCTCCAGAACTTTCTTTCCAGATNGAAGAGCTGCACAAAAAGCCACGAGGGAGCTTGGCCAGGAAGGCCGACCTGATCTGGCCAAAAGGGCATTTTGTAGTATAGAATGTCATGCTCGGTACATAAACTGGGGAGGGATTGGCTCAAATCAGTCACTGCTCAGGGAAGGCTGGGCATCTGTTGGTGGGTGATCAACAAATGTATTGTGCACTACTTGTCTTGTCTTGGGTTTTATGCCTCTCTCTCTTTTTCTTATAATAATAATAATAATAA